>VCRD01002420.1:24139-47084 GCA_006783055.1 Trinorchestia longiramus | reverse complement strand
GGTGAGGCAGGCAGGTGGTGAGGCAGGCAGGTGGTGAGGCAGGCAGGTGGTGAGGCAGGTAAAGAGGTGTATGTTTGGATGCAGTCCAACAAGGCTTGAAACGACGGCTCTTGTCTACACCCGCTGATGTGTCCTGAGGTCAGCTGACACATCATGAGGTCAGCTGACACATCATGAAGTCAGCTGACACATCATGAAGTCAGCTGACACATCATGAAGTCAGCTGACACATCATGAAGTCAGCTGACACATCATGAAGTCAGCTGACACATCATGAAGTCAACTGACGCATCATGAAGTTAGCTGGCACATCATGAAGTCAGCTGACACATCATGAAGTCAGCTGACACATCATGAAGTCAGCTGACACATCATGAAGTCAGCTGACGCATCATGAAGTCAGCTGGCACATCATGAAGTCAGCTGGACAGCTGACACAACTTCTGCAAGACAACCATCACCACACACTTGTGTAATGCAGCCAGCAATACTGTGTCACCCACAGCAGCATCAGACACAGACGAGTTTCTACAGGTACTATACTGGGTTGTTCTAAAGTTCTGTTACATTTTTTTCCAGAAATTTAATGATTATTTAGAATACATTAAAATATTTCTTGTAATAGCTGAATAGTAAAGCTATCAATATTTTCTGAAAGTTATTAGTACGGCCATAATAACAAGTAGTATTAGCAATGGAGGCAAAGAGAATTGAAATCTTTACTCTACTAGGTGTGTTTCATAAGAAGTCAGACATTGCTAAGCGCCTTAATGTCAGTCGAACGACAGTGCACAGAGTTGCAAGTAGTTTGAAAGATGGTGAAACCCTCAAGGATGGTCCTCGTTTAGGTAGACCCCGAGTTGTGAAGACAGAGACCATTAGAAAAACATTCAAAATGATCCAATGCTCAAAATGACTCATCTTGCTAGGTAAAAGAAGATCTCTGTCTCGACAGTGAGAGGGGCTGTTAAGATTGAAAGGGAAAGAGCTTAAAACGTGTCAAAAGCCCCTCTTAACGATCTGAAAAATCATGGTAATCGGATTGTCATTTTCTCTTATGAGAAGACGTTCTCGGTCGATCCTCTTGTGAACAAGCAGAATGATCGCTTTGCTGACTTTGGTCAGGACATCTCTGAGTTACGGAATGTGTCTACAACCAAACATCCGGTCTCTGTGATGATGCTTGGAGTCGTGGCATCGAATGGAGAAAAGATGCCTCCAGTGTGGTTCACACGTGGCTACAGGCTAAACGCCTCTGCTTACAAAGATGTTCTTGTCACGAAAATCCTACCTTGGGTGAGAAAATAACTAGAAATGCCAACTACGTATTCCAACAAGATGGTGCACCTGCACACACCGCAAAAACTGTTCGAGAGTGGCTGGGGTCAAACATGAACTTTTGACCCAAGGACTTCTGGTCGCCACAGTCGCCTGACCTGAACCCCCTCGACTACAGCGTCTGGACGCATATTGAGAGCAAGGCATGTTAAGTTCACCACAACAGTGTAGACGAGTTGAAGTCATCCGTTAATCGTTCATGGGCCACAATGAGAAAAGATTACATGCACAAAGTTTGCAAGGGTTTCTGCCCTCGTCTGAGCCGTGTCATTGCCGCTGAAGGAGGTCAAATTGAAAAATAGTATTGTAATAATCCTAATAAATGTATGGAAAGCTCTATTTGTTTCTTATTCCTATAAATCGTAGTTTTGGAGACTTTTAAGTAAAAATATCAAAGTGTAACAGTACTTTAGAACAACCCAGTACAGTGGGGATAAACAAGTATTCGTACACATAATTTTTTTGAATTTTTTATATTTATATACATTTTTTTGTATATATGAGTATTATGCATCTGTATCAAGTTATATACACGAAAATAATGTGCATTTATTACTTGGTCATATAAAAAATTTAAAAAAATCATGTGTACGAATTGTTTCTTGTAGTGTCCCCACTGTATGTACACGTATGGAGTTGGTGTATGTAAAAGCACATGATTGCGAAGGAACTTACCGCCTGCCTGTTGAAGATATTGCGTCACCCTCAACGTGTTATTCAGTAGGATACATTTTAAAATTCTATTAGTCTTGTGAGTTTAGTACATTGGAATCTAATCAAATGTATTGTATATGGATAAAGTGAATATATAAAATTTTCTTGTGCAATGCATACTACATTCGAAATAGAAACGCTCCATATGTTTTCTCTGATTCATGGAATAAGATTGCAGTTAATAAATTCAGGGTTCGGTTAAATGTGCTCAAGACTACGGGGTTAAACGTTCAAATTCATCTTAATTTTCAGAGCTTAACTAACATGAAGCCATTCTGAATCTCCGCCTGTTCGAGTAATGCACACGCACTAGAAGGGGAGTCACAATCTGCCTAGGATTCCAGTTTCAGAGCAAAGCTGTTTTCATGTATTGTGTTTTGTGAGTACTCTCAAAATAAATAGATGGTCCTATAGTTGACATACCGACTCACGTACCAGTACGTATACCACGTACATGTACATACACCAACTCACATACCTGTACGTATACCACGAACATGTATGTACAAATGAAGGTATTGCTTGTCATTGTTGTTTATTATAGATATTGCCTCCCTAGTTCAACATGTGCTGTATCCTGAAATTTGTAATTTGAAACTGAAATATGACTGTATTGAAATATTGAACTTATATAGACATATACCATACATACATAATACACCTTATCTCGACCTACGTGGTAAAAAACTTGAAAGGTACGTGTGTGACTGCAGCTGCAAGATCCATGTTGCATGTATCGAAACCTCTTTCCTACACGCATTGATGTCTTCAGTCGAGCGAGACTTCTCTTTCCTACACGCATTGACGTCTTCAGTCGAGCGAGACTTCTCTTTCCTACACGCATTGACGTCTTCAGTCGAGCGAGACTTCTCTTTCCTACACGCATTGACGTCTTCAGTCGAGCGAGACTTCTCTTTCCTACACGCACTGACGTCTTCAGTCGAGCGAGACTTCTCTTTCCTACACGCATTGACTGAATGACATCAAAACTATACCTGCAAGCTAATGAAAAGTCCCGTGGTGATTTTAAAATATTTTTTTGGTGTAAAGCCTAAATAATTTTAAAAAAAGGTTCTTAAAAAGAACAGTTAACTATAATTATAGATAACATGTAGTTATGTTTCACAATAATCCAAGATTCTAAGCGCAATTTCGAATAAGAGTTATTCTTCCTAGCGGTGATTGCTAAAATTGTTGCACTTCTATCGAGAAGTCCTTGCCGTTTCTGAAAAGGAGGCTTTTTAGAAGAACTTCTCTCCAAACATCTCGCTAAAATTCCTCTTCGTTAATTTGATGTTCTACAGAGTATCTCTTTTTGAGCTGCAAGAAATCTCTGAACCTGAAACTAAGAAAACTTTCTTAGTGTAGGAGATAAATTGGAAAGCTGCTTGTAATTAATGTTGCGAGGGAAGCCAAGTTTCGTTGCCGGTTTTAGGTAATGAGTAAGAAACGTGCATACTGTGCGTGCGCTCAGCGTACGCACATGCGCTGGGCATGCATACATTGTGTACGCTACTTACGTACACTTTATGAAATTTACTTAGCTCTTAACTCCATGCAATACTTTAATATGTTAGAAAAACACTTATGATATAAGAAGCACATATGAACATCTAATAAATGGTTCTCAAGGCAAAATTAATTATTCATTTACTCGGGCGTAACATCTCACGTACCCGAAGAAGTTAGAATGGATTTGTGAATTGTCATGTTTGAAAAATCACACAAACTTAATGTGATTCGGGATATTCCGACATGAAGTGGAAATCAGGCATGAGATGGAAATCAGGCATGAGATGGAAATCAGACATGAGATGGAAATTAGGCATGAGATGGAAATCAGACATGAGATGGAAATCAGGCATGAGATGGAAATCAGGCATGAGATGGAAATCAGGCATGAGACGGAAATCAGGCATGAGACGGAAATCAGGCATGAGATGGAAATCAGGCATGAGATGGAAATCAGGCATGAGATGGAAATCAGACATGAGGTGGAAATCAGGCATGAGATGGAAATCAGACATAAGGTGGAAATCAGACATGAGGTGGACATCAGGCATGAGATGGAAATCAGACATGAGGAAGAAATCAGGCATGAGATGGAAATCAGACATAAGGTGGAAATCAGACATAAGGTGGAAATCAGACATAAGGTGGACATCAGGCATGAGATGGAAATCAGACATGAGGTGGAAATCAGGCGTGAGATGGAAATCAGACATGATGGGGAAATCAGGCATGAGGTGGAAATCAGACATGAGGTGGAAATCAGGCATGAGGTGGAAATCAGGCATGAGATGGAAATCAGACATGAGGTAAAAATCAGACATGATAGGTGCCTAATTAGACATGTGGTGGAAATCAGACATGATAGGCGCCTAATTAGACATGTGGTGGAAATCAGACATGAGGTGGAAACCAGGCGTGAGGTATTTGTCCATAGCTTTGATTTTGTTGACCTAAGAACATATTGATAATGAACAAACAACTTTATGTAATTTTGCACATTTTACTTGCCACTATTACAGCCAAGCATCAAAATTTTGCGCGTGAAACGAATAATTCTATCAGGACACGCGCCTCGTGGCGCTCAAATTGATGCACAGGAACAGAACATGGTAAATGACTATTTTGATTTATAGTGTCTAAACGATCTTCACTAAAACTAAGCTGGAAATATTAACAACCTTCACTAAGACTAAGCTAAGCTGGGAGCGACAATCTTCACCATAACTCAAAATAATCCGAACATAAATTTTCAGTTTCCAATTCATTTTGTAAACGCAATGCACAAAATTTACAGAAAATTTGGCAAAACTCTCTTGCTGCGTATGCATTTTGCTCATCTTCCTATCTAATGTATACAAACACACGGAAACGAGTATGGTAAGCTAGTTTTTCTGAGCACGTGTGTTGCTAGTAATTTAGATGAATAGGCATAATAAATAACAAGTCTGGAGCCAGCACCGAGTCGTGCATGAGAAGGAAACCTAAGCCCATCAGCAGAATTTTTTGTTTCGTTGTTTATCTTTTTTACCACAAAATCAACCCGCAAGAATCACTGTACAAGATTGATACAGCAGGTTGTCCTCATTGCAGCTGAATGTTTGTAATGTACCACCAGAGATGCTTTCTTCCTAAGTTCATGGTGTAATTTGTATGGAAACTAAGGAGGGACACAAAGAATAATTCAGTTTACCTCGTGCATTATAAATTGAAGGGTTTAATCGAGACGCAGTTGCGTCGACTGCATGCATTAAAGAGTTTAATTATTGTGCATTGAGGAGATTAATTATTGTGGACTGAAGAATTTAATAATTGTGCACGGAAGAGTTCAATCATTATGCACTGAAGAATTCAATTATTGTACATTGATAGGTTCAATTATTGTGCATTAAAGGATTCAGTTCTTATGCATTGAAGGATTCATCCTGCACTGAAGGGACAATTATTGTGCAGTGAAGGGTTTACTTATTGCGCATTGAAGGGACAATTATCGTGCATTGAGGAGCCTCATCAAGAGAGTTGGGGCTGCCGTAGCTAGCCAGGAGGCCTACGCACCTCATCAAAGCTCTCCCCTCCACCAGTTTTATTGAGGACTTCTTATTTGTGTTGTGAGGGCGTCGCTGGTGCAGTCGCATGCCAACAAACCTGTTGTTGACCACGACATTCAGCTACACACCAGCCCACCTGGCTGCACGTTGGTCTTCTGCCCGTAGTATTCTCTCTCTCTCAAGTATTACAAACGATTAATTGAATATGTCCTCTCACCAACACATTAACTTGGTATAGGTTTATTTTGTTTGCCAAGCTCTTTGATGAGAGTTATATCGATTATTTTATTCCATATCTTAGTGAACTTGTCCGGTGAAATTCGTTCTGAAATAACGATGCTCCTGATACCGTGAATAGAATTCATTACCAAACGTTGAATTGATTACTGAATTCAAAGCCTACCAGTTAAAAGTTCGGTAGCCTACAAAATATTATGCGTAGCGCTACAGAGGAAATCTACCAAAGATTGTGTTCAATATTGACTACATGGGAACACATAGAGTGTGTGTGCCAGATTGCGCGTTGCAAAACGCATTATTCTTGGATGACCAATCTGTCTGTCAGTTCTGCATGACCATTCTGTCTGTCCTGTATGACCAGTCTGTCTATCAGTTCTGCATGACCACTCTGTCTGTCCTGAATGACCAGTCTGTCTGTCAGTCCTGTACGATCAGTGTATCTCTGTCAGTTCTGCATGACCAGTCTGTCTGTGTCGGAAGCGGAAGACTGACGTTGATTTCGGAGATGCAACACCTTGTGGAAGGATGGTGAAGGATGTGGAAGGGGAGGTAGAAGGATGGATGTGAGATGGGAGAAGGAGTTCCCAGTTGTGTGCCTTTGTTCTCCCAACTGACCATTGACAAGAACTCAATGAAGAATAATTAATTAGATAATGCGGGCATAAGTCATGTGTATTCGTGGAAATTTGTTCATAATTTTTCAAATGATAAGCTTTTTTCGTAATAGAAAACTCAAACTTTTTCGTTAATGTTGAGGGAATTGAAATAAATCCCAATAAAGAATATTGTACAGAGCCTCACTCAATCCAGAACTGATTTCAATCAACAGCACCGAGTATTTCGGTGACCTTTTGTTTCATCTGAGAGTATCCGGATTCAATAACTTGTCTAAGAGTATCCGGATTCTTCAGTTCGTCTGAGGGCATCCGTTTTCAAGAATTTGTCTAAGGGTATCCGGATTCTTCAGTTCGTCTGAGAGTATTCGAATTCAATAATTTGTCTAAGAGTATCCGGATTCTTCAATTCGTCTGAGGGTATCCGTATTCAAGAATTTGTCTAAGGGTATCCGGATTCTTCAGTTCATCGGAGAGCATCCGTATTTAAGAATTTGTCTAAGGGTATCCGGATTCTTCAGTTCATCGGAGAGCATCCGTATTTAAGAATTTGTCTAAGGGAATCCGGATTCTTCAGTTCATCGGAGAGCATCCGGATTCGAGAATTCCGCAGAGGTTAGCAGGATTCCAGAACGCAGGAGCCAAAACCTGACCGCTGCTCGGACGTGTTGAACAACTCCTCGAGTTTTGCATTCTATTTTTTTACACTAAAAGGTGTTCATCAGGCACTAGCTTAGTGACCTTCTTTTTTGAGGTAGTTGAAGACTTTGAGTAGTAGTTGAAGACATTGAGTAGTAGTTGAAGACTTTGAGTAGTAGTTGAAGACTTTGAGTAGTAGTTGAAGACATTGAGTAGTAGTTGAAGACTTTGAGTAGTAGTTGAAGACTGTGAGTAGTAGTTGAAGACATTGAGTAGTAGTTGAAGACTTTGAGTAGTAGTTGAAGACTTTGAGTAGTAGTTGAAGACTGAGTAGTAGTTGAAGACTTTGAGTAGTAGTTGAAGACTTTGAGTAGTAGTTGAAGACTTTGAGTAGTAGTTGAAGACTTTGAGTAGTAGTTGAAGACTTTGAGTAGTAGTTGAAGACTTTGAGTAGTAGTTGAAGACTTTGAGTAGTAGTTGAAGTCTTTGAGTAGTAGTTGAAGACTTTGAGTAGTAGTTGAAGACTTTGAGTAGTAGTTGAAGACTTTGAGTAGTAGTTGAAGACTTTGAGTAGTAATTGAAGACTTTGAGTAGTATTGACGACATTGAGTAGTATTGACGATATTGAGTAGTATTGACGACATTGAGTAGTAGTTGAAGACTTTGAGTAGCAGTTGAAGACATTAAGTAGAAGTTTAGGCCATTGAGTTCTAAATTAAAACATTTAGTAGCAGTTGTGCAAAATATGTATGCAAAGATCTATGATTGAACTACCTTCGTCTTGAAATTCACTCAAGTGACCGCATTTTATATAAATATTTCAAACAGCCAAAAGGCCCGTGACATTTGTTTGGAAAATTATTAGTTGCAAGCTACTTTTTGAGATAATCGATAGCTTTTACGATCCATTATTAGTAACAACTTCAGTTCTCACACCTCAAGTGCTCATTTTCTTATTTTTCAACCTTAAGAAACTTTAATTCCATTACATCTTAAATTCTCAAAAAGTTTATAATCATTTTTCTGGACAATATCCAACAATAAAAAACAAATTTTCGATGCATCTTGATCACGTTTGATAGTTTGAAACGTTGCTACTTTCATAACTGGATATTTTCTTTGACAAAAAGATTTGGACATTTTGAGGACTTTAATACGGTGTGAACTTGAACAGCTAAGGCGAATAATTGACTTTCTACAACCAGTGCTAGAACTGTAACAGATCTCACATTACCGCCATCTTGTGAAGGGTCTCCCAATAAAAACTAAACCTGTTGTTCTACTACTGCCCTGAGCTTGTATCCTAGATACTCGTAATACTCCCTACTGCCCTGAGCTTGTATCCTAGATACTAGTAATACTTCTTACTGTTTCCAAACAAATAATTAGATGGTAATTATTAACATTCAAACAGCAGGTTCGGTTTTTAATGTGACTTCCTGCATACGCGGGACTACGTTCATGTCGACAGAACGCACTTTTTATGCGCTCTGAAATGAACGAAGTCACTGGAGTGACAGCACAGCTGTCCTTTAAAAATACCGATGCAAATACAGGGTGGCCCATAAGTAAGATACCTTTTTAAAACTATTATAGCTATAAAACTACAAATGGTGAAGAGATTTAGTTAATTCAGAATGAATGAGGAGATTTCAAAGTTTTCTACCAGCGTATCAAGTCTACCGACAATCTCAACATATTGCCCAAAAAATTCATAAAGTCCACCCCCCAAAATGAATCGCTACGCAATGGAACGAGCAAAAATAGTGAAACTTTACTTCCGATGTAATTGTTCGGTTACTGCAGTTCAGAAGAATTACAGGATTATTGATGGTATTGAAAGATGTCCTTCGAAGAAGTGCATAAAAACGCATTGAAAATTAGAGAAACTGGGACAACAGCAGACAGACAACGTTGTGGCAGGCCACGGACCATACGAACTGGTGCTTCAATTCAGCTTGTTGCAACGACTGTTGCTGATCGGCTCAAAACGTCAACTAGGAGACGTTCAATTTAACTGAGAATGTCATGTACCTCACTGCAACGTATTTTGGTAAAAGATTTAAAGTTTCATCCACATAAAATTCAATTAACTCTAGAACTCCATCCTACGGACTACCAAAAGCGATTAGATTTTGCGAATAGATTTCTGCAGCTTGCAGAAAATGAAAACTTTGTAAAGAATTTAATAATGACTGATGAGGCACATTTTCACCTCAATGATTTTGTTAATAAGCAAAATTGCAGATTCTGGACTTCAGAAAATCCAAAAGAAATTCATGAACGTCCACTTCTCTCAGCTAAAGTAACAGTATGGTGTGGCATCACGTCTTCCTTCGAGGATCATTGCAGCATATTTTTTTAAAGATGCTAATGGTGATGCAATTTGTGTTAATGGAAACCTGTATAGACAGATGATTCAAGAACATTTGATACCTGAAATTGGAGATAATAACACAGAAATTACCTCTTTCCAACAAGATGGAGCTACAGCGCACACAGCGAAAGAAACAATGCAAATGTTAAGCAATTTTTCCAAAAAGAATAATTTCTCGTTTTGGTGATGTACCATGGCCGCCTCGATCTCCAGATCTAAGTGCTCCTGATTTTTTTCTCAGGGGATAGTTAAAGGAAAATGTTTGCATTGAAATGCCTGATACTTTACAGCAATTGAAACTAAACCTTATTCAAGAGATCTTTATTTCCCGTTTCACCAGAGACATTAAGTAAAGTAATGAACAGCACCGTTAAAGAGCACGCCATTGTTTGACTAATAATGGAGGTCATTTGAAAGATATTGTGTTCCATAGTTAAATGTACTTGTTTCATTTATAAATTTATATTAAACTTTGAAATTTTTTCTTTCATTCTGAATTAACCAAATCTCTTTACCATTTTTAGTTTCATAGCTATAATAATTTTAAAAAGGTACCTTACTTACGGGCCACCTTGTACATGCGAAAGATAGAACATAAAATACATGAGAAAAATACACAAAGTTGAACGCGAAACAACCTGCGAAGCCTGTGCATCTTTCATAAAGCTTCTTTTACACCATTTCTAACCAGTTTACCGGCCCTGTCTCTGCTGTTAGAGCCCGTGATGTTGGTTGAGTGAGCGTTTATACGCCAGAGGAAAATTGTGTAATCCTCCTTACACTTTCTTTTGAGCTTTACATTCATTATTAAGGAACGGGAAATAAAGAACTAAAAATTTTTGACAAGGCTCCGTATATGATAAAGGAAGAAGTGCCTCGTCTTATCCATTAGTATGATATAGAACAGTAAATTTCAGGGGTTTTTAATTTCAAACCTAAAATTTCGGATAACATTCAGGTAAATAATCAACTTCGCTGAAGTTATTTAACTTCTTAATCATACAAAAGTAACTTGCAATTTTGAATGACAAATGTAAAATTGAGTTCACTGCATAACTGTGTGTCCTGAACGTACTAAGAGAAAATTTCCCCAGACAATATACCTTGAAATTAAATTGGAAGGTAAAGCATTCATCTAACAAATACTCAGATCCATCGTTGTTTTTTCACCCTTCATCTTGATTTTTAAAACAAAAAAATATTTGCAATTTTCAGATACACTTTAAAACTCATACTTAAGAAAAACAGAGAGCAAGCGAACCAAAAGTAAAAGGATCAATATATGACAAAAAAAAAGATCATAAAATGACTACAGCCTTTAGCTCTCCGTTGAACACAAGACAGGCGGTCGGCCTATTTAGCGCCTTATCTCGACATGATAAGCTCTTAAACGCGTCTAAAGCAACAGATAACGCAACAAATGCAGTTTTTGCCGCAAACTTGTCTCACGACGCACATATAATGGATCCCTGAGAGGCGCGTACCAGTAGAAATACTGTAATCAGTACGTGGCGACTGAATAGGAAATAGTTAAGGTAGATCTGAGCTCAGATCAAGAATTCTGTTCGGGCACTACATTCAGTGAGACAACATTCCTCTGACTGCTGTTCCATCATAGCGCTTTTCAGTTCATCAACCTGCATATACGAATAATTTTTTCAAATATCTACGAATAATTTTCTAATGCTTGTGTCAAATACTTTCGAAGAATTTTGTCAAATATTTTCGAATGATTTAGACAAATATCTTTCAATAACTTCCGAATAAACAGTTTAAGTAACTCACGAAGAATTTTGTATGCAAATGACGTCCAATTGAACATTTCGACACTCTGCTTCCATAGTAGCATTAGTCTTAAGATGATAGCATTAACAATTGAAAAACCAATCTTCTTTTCATGTAAACCAGAGTGAAATGAAGTTTTTATCGTTTTTTGTTCCTGCTATTTTATTTTATGCTGGAGTATGACTGGGTTATCTCAGAAATGTAAGGTGTGTCGGATATGCAAGGTGCGTCAGAAATATAATGCTGTATTTTACTTCACCTATGCGGACGTGTAGTACCAGGATTCTTCACTAACTTATTTCGTTTTACTACTACACTCAAAACTATGCATGCGTCTTCGTATTTGGAGGTTTTTCATCAGTCATTTATTTTTTAAAAGCCAATTCCACAGTCGTAACCCGTCTGACATTTAGAGAGTTGTTAAAATCAAATTTTGTTTGGCATTCATTGACCAGTTTTTGGACTGAGAGTTTGAAAAAAACGCAGTACCAGTCAAGCATTGCACGCGTTGTCATTTCACTTAACTTTTATCATGGTGTATTATATGTAATACAATAACGGTTTTAATGTATTTTATAACATATCATTTCGAACCCAAACTACGGTTGTCAGAAGGTCCTTTAATAAACATTCAATATTCAAACTTTCATTTCAATGTAAAATAAAAATGTACATTCAAATTACCAGTGACGTATCCAAACTACAGTTTTTAGAATGTCTTCCAATAAACATTCAATATGCAAATTTTATATTAGAATCGATGTAAAATTCCACACAAAAATTGTCAGTGACGGACTAAAAGTCCACTATAAAGTAGACATTTCTACGGAAAATCCCTTAATTCATCAGAGTCTGAAGTTCATGTACGGCTTATTCCATATTCCAGACCCTGAGATCTGGACGGACTTGAAAGAACTCAATTCTCGTCCAAGTTATCTCAGCTACTACTGAACCTACTGAACTAGGTGTCTTTAGGTCACCGTTGTTACTTAGTCCTTCACATCTGTTTAGGTCTACGCAGCTCTTTAGGTTTTCGTTGCTCTTTAGGTCTCCGTAGTTTTTGAGGTCTCCACAGATCTTTCAGTCTCTGTTGCTCATTAGGTCTCTGTAGTTCTTGAGGTCCCTGTTGCTCATTAGGTCTCTGTAGTTCTTGGGGTCTCTGTTGCTCATTAGGTCTCTGTTGCTCATTAGGTCTCTGTTGCTAATTAGGTCTCTGTAGTTCTTGAGGTCTCTGTTGCTCATTAGGTCTCTGTTGCTCATTAGGCCTCTGTAGTTCTTGAGGTCTATGTTGCTCATTAGATCGCTGTTCCTTATTAGGTCTTTGTTACTCATTAAATCTCCTTAGTTCTTCAGGTCTTTGTTGCTCTTTACAGTTCTGTTGTTCTTCAAATCACAGCAGCTCTTTAGGTCTCCGTAGCTCTTTATGTCTCCGTAGGTCTTTAGCTTGAATTTAGGTCCCCGTGTCTTGCTAAATACCGTGTCCTGAACAAACACTAAGAAGGTCCTTCAGAAGACTGGCACGGCAGTGTTTGATCAGGCGGCATTCCGCAGCCGCGACTGTCCCGGTACTACACGGTTTAAAGAATGTCCAGCTCCTGCAATGCGTAGACATTTGCCCAACACTCAGAGTTATTACGAATACAAATTCTCTTCTAAATATCCGATCCTTTAGTGTAATTGAGCAGTCTACGATGTTTTCTAACAAAAATTTAAAAAAAGATGTTTTCAATTTGGCCAAAAATATGTAATTTGTCGTTTTTCGCGTATTTGACGATATCAATTAAAGATGTTTGTCAGAGCTAACGCAGCGGTTGGTTCAAATGCTGAACAATGTTTGTCTAAACGAACGGTGCTGGTAGTCCAAATAGATTGGCGGATGTAAATAGTATTTTATTATACCCAGACCCTGGCTTTCAATGAATTCTTCTCATTTTCATAAATTATAACTGATTAGTTTCGAATAAACTCTAAAAATAACTCATAATGAATACTCATCATTCTGAATCAAGCTATAGTATGACTCTTTGTTGCTGATATCCTCATGCATACACATTCAACCATTTTTCAAAGCCTTTCAATCTACATGTAACAAGCGCTGTAGCATCAATCGATAAGTTTGTAAAGAAGCGTAATATTGTACTGAACAATCGTCTGTCCACTCTTTCAAACAAGTTCTTGAACAGATTGTGATGTCCTTTAACAAAACGTACGCAAAAAACTCACTTCGCTGAAAGCTAGTAAAGCGCGTCTCACATCAGAAGACACGGGATCTAATCTCTGCGAGTCCGGGCATGTTTACACTAGCGCAACACTGCTGTCTCGCGAAGTACAGTGACTCGAGAAGGTCAGGGCATACAAGTTACAAGCGATTTTTCCTCCCAAACCAGCATTATTTTAGCTACCCTTCTGATCAAGGAAGAAATCACGAGTGTTGATATCCTATATGCATTCAATGACTTGTTGTAACCTTTTATTCTATCTCACTCTGATGCCGCTACTAGAGTTCGCTTTCTACTCTGTATTTCTTGCATGCAAATTTTTACAAATCTGGTAAACACGTTGAGTAGGAGCAAAAAATGTGCAAATCTATGACATCCGATGGATGATGCGAACTGGATCTGTGTATACCACATAAGATGGATCTGCGCATACATGAACATCCACATGCGATGGATCTATGCGCACATGAACATCCCCATGGGCAAGATCTGCGCACACATGAACATCCACATGCGATAGATCTATGCGCACATGAACATCCACATGGGCAAGATCTGCGCACACATGAACATCCACATGCGATAGATCTATGCGCACATGAACATCCACATGGGCAAGATCTGCGCACACATGAACATCCACATGCGTTGGATCTGTGCTCACTTTCACTCCTCCGGGTACAGCACGCGCTGTGGCACAGGTGTGCTCGTGTGTTCGGTCTTTAATCTTTTCAAGCCATCACTTGTACGTAGTCGCTCAAGAGGCTCTTCATTGTCCACTTAACCATCCCAAAATCACCAAAAAATTCTTCGGACTCCTGTCTCTAGAGTCCCCTTGAGCAAACTGCGAAACTTTCATTCTAATGGGAACTCGATGTATTTTACTCGTTAAATTGCGGTGGTTTACTCTGAAAGAAGTGAATGCTTGAGTCAGGAAACTTACTGTTGATGATTGCCACGCTGAGCTTTCATTCATTTATTACTACACAAAATTAATGAAACACATCGCGTATAAAGCAAGGTGGTGTTTGATGCAAATATTCATCCCTTTCTTTACATCTATGAGGTAGACAGTTAACCCGTAGACTGTCGTAGACAGTTAGCTTGTTTTCTATATTAAACTTTATATTTAAGAACAGGAAATAAATTCTATGAATATTTTGAGAGAATACATATCTTACATAAAATATTTAAATTTAAACATTATAATATTTTAATATATGTTGTATTACGAGTACGTTTTATTTGAGTTAAATTTGTCATATTTGGAAAGGCTGTCACAGAGTCAACTCACGTGCATTTACTGATGAAAAGATTAAAGTGGCAGACAACACATGCAATCATAAATAAATTAATTATTTTTTCATGATAAATAATTTGCTCGATCATTTCTATTTCTAAAATAACCTTCCTCATTTATCTCTTTTAGATCCTTGGTTTAAATTTACACTTTAACTCTTATATTGTTGCTCGAAGAAATAAACTTTTATTGAAATCCTCTTTCCATGAGCTAAACTTGTATTCCCACATCAACTGTTTTTTTCCTTTTCCAAAAGTGAAACGATATTTTTGATCAGTAAACCCCCAGTAACGCAACAGATGCAGAGCTACAAAGCTGCTTTGATGGCGTCGCATTATTTGTTTTCGTGTTGGATTACCTACAACATCGTTGGATGTCACACTGCTGGCACAGAAAACAATCAAACAAACACGATGCCTTGTGTCAAACCTAAACTTCTAACTGGCTGGCTCACACCGCGAACACACCAACGGACGATTGGCGTTTGTGCGAACATTGAGCGACTCAGGCTGTGATATTCCACCGGAAACAAGCAGTTTTGTACTAACGAACGCTTAATAAGAGGGATATTCACATTTTTAAACAAATAGGTTTGTCGTGAAACAATGCATATTTTTTTAAGTGAGCTATGCACATTCATTGCGCATTCAAGTACGTTTTTACTTGCCGTCATGCATGTATTCCTTTATTCGAATTTTCAGGTCATATGTTGCGATGTTTTATTCAGATGATAACTGTAATTCAAACCTAAGATTTTTAATCGTTATAGATTAATGAATTCCTTAAGAAAAATTATTTTCTGTCCTCACAAGGTCCGGGTATTCCATTAGCGTTATATTCCATCCCGCTGCCGACATGGTTGACGCGGCTAGAAATACGGCATGGGACTTGGGTAAACAACCGAATAATTATCGAAGTAATTATCCGACCCAAGAATGGGCCAGAAGGTTCGTTCCTATAGCCTCATTCTATTCTATTCTATTCTATAGGTTGTGCTCCAGTTTGCACTTGGAAAGTTGAAGTCAAGATGCAAGACGTCTAAAACACTGTCATATGAAGTCATTTGTAGTCTACTTCCAACTCCATGAGGGGATTTTTCAATTAATGCATTGCTACATCAGTATACATATATTCCAGTCAGTCACTTCCAGCGGATACGAAACACTAAATTTGCTGGAATAAAATTTTGTCTTTCATCTAAACCTTGCCCATAATAATTCAATTATCCAAGAACAGAAAATATTCAAATGCAATAACAGTATGATTTATTTTGACTCTAAAAAATGCATGGTCATTCGTTATCATTTGTATCTATTTGATACACACGTGTCTGTAAGAAGACTTGTACTTCACCTAAATAATATTTTATCATTCTATTCCCAGGTCACATTTGTTTCTGTTTCACATACCACTTCTGTCTGTTTTACGAGTGCAGACCATGTCTGTTTCTGTTTTGTAGACCACGTCTGTTTTTGTCCTACACACCATGTTTGTTCTTGTTTTACAAACCACGTGTATAGACCACATTTGTTTTTATTTCACAGACCATACTTCGGTTTGCCAGACCACGTTAAATTTTGTTAGTAAGACCACGCTTGTATTTTTGTCTTACACACCACGTTTTTCTTGCTTTACAACCGTGTTTGTTTTTGTTCTTCAGACCGCGATCATTCTTTGCACTGGGCAAATCCGGATGCGGATAATTAATTTTTTTGCCCGAGGGGATGTGCAGTGTCGACAGGATGGAGATTGGTTCAAAGTGACACCTTCTACGTCAGTGTGGCCGTTCATTCTAATTCACATTCGTTTTTCCTCGCCCCCTTCCCGTTGAAATCTTCCGAAATTTCACCAGGAACACTAATCCGTTCGCCCAAGTCATAATTTTCTTCTGGCGCTCTGACTGCAAGTCAGGCGCTAATAAAAGTTTAGATGTGCGTCGAGAGCCGAAGATTGTGAAATCGATTTGAAGAACTGCAACCATTATTCCACTTTTTTATTATTATTCTCCTTATTAGAATTATCAATAATAATTCTAAATAGAAAATTAGTTAACACGTTTGAAAGGAAGATTTAAAAATTATTACTTCCTTCGTTAAGCATCACGACATTGAAATAACTAAAAAGACAAACCTAAGCGCAATCATGCATGCGGTCTCATTACACTTACACTTATTTTTTTACATGATAAGTAAAAATATTAAGAAAATGTAAGCATTGTTAGGAGCGTAACACATACGTTAATATCACAGTTCCACATTGAAACCAACTAAAATAACCAATAGTGAAATTTATGGTATCATCATTGAGATAATACCATGTGGATGTTGAACTTGTGCAGCAATAAATGTTACTTTCAACGTAGTAACATAGTAGTAGATTGATCGGATACATTTGTAGGTTTATTAAAAGCGAAATAGAGTAAAGAACGCAAAATGTGTTTTGATTTTTAAAATGTACGTCGAATAGTAATTTGTCTCATTTCATTTTCTTCATTTGATGGTAAATTTTAAAAACCTTTTTGGTTCTTTATTACACCTACAATTGTTCTTTACCAACTGATCTTAAAATCTAATCATCATTTTTCTAAATATTTAAAGAGTATTGTAAATTATCTAGTACGAAACTTATCTCTTTGCCATTGTCTACTTTAAAATCATAAAAACAAAGACAATAAATACCAAATATTATTATTCTGAAGAGACTCCAGTAGATAAACAACAAAGTTGCTAGAATTTTGACATCACAGGTGAATTAATTCCTACGTTACGCTCATGAGCCAGCAATCCTCAGAAAAGCAGACAACCGCTCGTGTCCAGCGCAGCTGTGTGGTGTCGACACGCTGTCAAGTTTGTTGCGAATACTCATTTCCGGCTACGATATTATTAGAGTACAAATTGGTCCATTGATGGGAAATGTAATACGTAACATCAAAAGAAGAACCGACGATATTAAATATTTTTAACGACAAACGTTACTGAACGTGTCATTACTTACGACAACTTACGGGAAACGTTCTAAAACACACGTAAAGCTGAAGATGAATTAGACAATGACTCGACACATGTGCTGCCCACACACACGGCTAGACGAGCGTGATCAGAATGGGGCCCATAGTTTGAGGACTCATTTCCTGCGATCAGTTCTCATGTCCGAACTGATGGCTGTTCCGAGCTCCAGGGCGTCACGGAGACGTTCAGAGGTACAGAGACACGTATTCTTAAACCCTTAAATGCACCGTGCTACACAAATGAATCAAATAGAATTCTTTGTGCATAATTTGTAAATTACTTACCACACTGAACCTACTGATATTGCACATAGTATTATACTGCACCTTGTAACATTGTACCGAGTAATATTGCACTTAGTAGCATTGCACCTAGTAACATATTGCACCTAGTAACATATTGCACCTAGTAACATATTGCACCTAGTAACATATTGCACCTAGTAACTTACTTCGTCTAAGTAACTGTGTCAAGATGTAGCAAAACCTAACATATTCAAAATATGTACAATTTAGTTACCAGGGCTGGTATTTTTTATCTAGTAAGTTTTTCATCCTGTAGATAAACGCGTACATGCAAGGGTTAACCCTTTCGCTACCATTGGGTTAAATGACCCAAACATACTTTAAAAATCATCTCCTTTAGTTCCCATATTCTAAATGTTTCGTTCAAAATTACGTCAAAATTACGTAGAGATTAGTAAAGATAAGTGGTAATTTACGCAATATTTTGATCACTGTAAAGATAATTTGGTCGTGAAAGGGTTAAGTTTACTCTTTACCACGTGATGTGCCACAAAGCAAAAGCTCAAAACTCCTCATAATCTCGGCGTGCTATATTTAGCAGAACCTTATACACACGTATTCCCTATATTATTTCGTTGTAGTAAAGCATTCGAAATAAACCCACCTAATACTCGTGTGAATCTTAGATATCACATACCTTATTTCTACCAATAATTCTAAAATAATTCATTCAGTGAAGGAACATTGTCAGCTGGAAGGAGACGTTGCTGCAGCATGAATAGCGTCACCCTCACCAGCTGTGACAAACCAATTCTGTCACAGCTGGCAGACACCACCTACCAGGTGGTACACGTCGCCCAACACGTGTTGGTACCAGTTCTTTTGTTCTGCAAGTTCTTCTGCAAGTAACCACAAGTTCTTTCACCAGTATTTTTACAAGCTGACACGACTTATTTTATGAACTTTTATACTCCCCTACAACCCACCTTGTCCCTAACGATTCAGAAGCCCCGTCATCCGTCCGGACATTCACGGGGGCTGCAAGTCACTGCTCGCTTTGTGAGCGCTCATTAAGGTGCCATTCAAGAAATTATCCATTAAAGCTAATTAAATGCTGTGAATTTTCCTTTGTGAATAAGCAGACGCAATGACTACATGGCGAGCAATAGCAGCCCTGTGTTGCTGTTATTGCTGCAGCAAAGCAATACTTCAAGCTGAACTTCTTCGAGTCTGTGACACACGTACAGGGTGTCCCAAAAGAATGCATACATGATCACGAACTGACATTTGAAGTTCTATGCGTTAAAATAACGTGGGTAACAACGTATTCTGGATATCAAATTTTAAAAAGTAGTAGTTTGGATATTTGGTGCTAGGAGCTTGAGACGGGTCTCATTCGAAAGAGCAAAATTTAAAGTTTTATTCAGTATTCAGAATACGTTGTCACCCACCTTATTTTGACACGTAGAACTTCAAGTGTAAATTTGTGATTATGTATACACTCGACAGTTCCCGTGGAAATTCCACAATTTAGATCTGACTAATTTAAAATTGTAAAGATGGATGTATTAAAGACTTACGACGAATTATTGTTATAAGTGAATACTTTCCATTAATGTATACGGAACTTCCATTCGGTATCTTATCTACCGAGAACATGGCCCTGATAGTACCTGTTGAAATTACTTAATTAAAAAGTGATAAAGTTAAGGATCTATGAAACAAAATACATATTTTAGTTTTACCCGTGGTCCTATCATGATTTGAAGACCTTTCATGAATATATACAGAACTTCCATTCTGTAACGTATTTACCGATGACATGGCCGTATAAGAGAAGAAAGCTAATAACAGAAAAAAACGGAGTGTTTTATAGTGATCCGGCACCTTTGGTATCCACAATACAATGCTTGTAATACATGCATACCTGTTCTGATTGCAGTTCAATAATTTTTCTTCAGTAATAGATAGGAAGTATTGGACGGACACACACAGATACAGAGAGAGATGGAGATACATAGTCTATTATATGTATATGTAGATTTTTTGGGACACTCTGTACATCACATTGTACAGTACACCAACAGTGAACCGCACAATGTAGAACACATTGTACAGTACACCTACAGTGCACAGCACCCTGTACAACACATTGTACAATACACCTACAGAGCACAGCACAAGGTACATCACAAGCACAGCGCACAGCACAAGTTTGAGGCCGGACATGACGTGATGCAGGTTGACGCATCACCTCACACTGCACAGCTGGACAGTCATGCAGGAGTGCCGGAATCAAATTACACAGCGCATATCAACAGATTCCTTTTGGGTGATCTGTTTACTAATTCCATGAATTTGATGACAGTAAAATAACTTTATTTGCTGCTGATGTGGTAAACAATACTTCAGTACATGTACGGTAATTGAAATCACAGAAATTTTAGCCTCATTGAAACTAAAGCTCTTCCAACAGTAGAAGAGTCTTATGGAATTATCGGAAACGGGAAAGTTTATACAATAGGAGTTCCGAAGTCTGTGATAAGCTCAATGTTGCATGTTTAATGAAAATAAAATAGTTTTCTAGATAAAAAAGTAGTTTCTTATTAAAATAAAACAAGTTCCCTAATTTCAATGAAGCACGTTTTCTATTTAAATAAAGCAAGTATTCTTGCTGAAACATAAAAGGCATTTAATTAGAAGAAGCAGGTTTCCAGTTAAAATACAGGTTTTTAAAATACAGGTTTTAAAGGAGATTTGCTAATCGAAATCCAACAAGTTTTCTAATTGGGCTTAAGGCTTTCTAATTCAAATAAAATCATAATAAAAACACGAAGCCCCTTTTTGAAGCTGCTACATCCACTCACAGTTCAAACAAATCATAAAGGCTGCAATCACGCATACAAAAAACTGCAATGATGCATACAGAAAACTGCAATGACGCATACAGAAAACTGCAATGACGCATACAGAAAACTGCAATGACGCATACAGAAAACTGCAATGAAGCATACAGAAAACTGCAATGATGCATACAGAAAACTGCAATGACGCATACAGAAAACTGCAATGACGCATACAGAAAACTGCAATGACGCATACAGAAAACTGCAACGACGCATACAGAAAACTGCAATGACGCATACAAAACGTGATCGATCAGTGCATGATACCAAGACATAGCCAGAAGTCTAGACCAGCAGTGTGTGAAAACTGACTTTAACCCTTTCGAAACCATGATGCAAATATCAGAACCTTTTCAACATATTTAACACCAAATTTAAAAAAAAGATGCTTTGTGATGTTTTACAGCCACTGCATTGTCTTTATCAAACTGTAGCTTGCACTGCCCTACCAGCGTTTGCACAGACACACGTGTTGCTCTGCATCTTAAAATATGCAGAATTGGAGCGGTACTTATATGTACCGTCAGTATCGAAAGGGTTAAATGATGTGATAAAACAACTACCGCCTCTTTCCCTGTTGAAAATTTAAGAAGATTATGCGTATTTTATCGCCTCAGAAATACATCAAAATCAGTCGTCAATAAAAAACAGTTAATTCTGCAACTGACGATCGTCTACCTCAATATCTTACAGAGAGTAAGTAGAAAAATTTTTTATGTGCACACTTCCACTTACGCATACAAAAATAACAATGTTTTTCAGCTTATGTTTTGCAAATAAAACAGAAAATATTTTGCAGATCTAAATGAGAAACATGTTTTACATGTTATACATTTCACATGAATTTTATTACAGTTCTAGAACTGGCGATCTTCAATACAGGACACTCACTTAACATCACGACTGTTCCAACACTCGGAACCAGCAGCCACTTACCACAAGCGAGTTGTCGTGTTTGTGTGTGAGGATGAAAACTTCACTCTCCTCATTCAATTAATTTAAAATCTGGACATAACTTTTCTATCGCACGCATTTCTCAATTTCTCGGAGTCCCATGAACACCTATCATTCTGATCCGATCTTCTGGGTAAAAAATCTTCTAATTTAACATTTAACTCTAGAAGATCCTCACACATCGTTCCACATCTGTGAACACATTTCACTATCAGGACGTTTGTGATGTTCTCAGTACACGCCTGCATGAACTTCGTTTCGAAAATATCACTGTTTGAACTCAGGTCAAAGTGCATCTTAACTGCATAAAATTTAGGCCAAATACACGTTCCCAAGTCCTGGTTTTCTCAGGCAACGGAGGCTTCACTTAACGAGCTTAACTTCAATTAGACGAGGACGAGTAATGTGTGTCATATTATTAAATACTCCGGAATTACTCTCAACTCGCGTCCTTGTCTAAGAATAGCACAATCTCCATTGTTGTGTCCAATAAAACATTCCCTACGCTGTTATGTTTAATACACTAATTCCCTTTATGTTTCATACAACAACCCCCACTGTTATGTTCAATATAAAAATTATTATGTTTCATGCAACAATCCCCACTGTTCTGATTTTGCACAACCCGAGCTAAAGGTGTGAAACGAAGAACATTGAAGTTCTAATACTTGAGGTTATTGCCTCGTGCTTACTCCGCTTTTGGCTCAAACAGCTGCTGTTACAGTATGTTTTATAGATAGTAATATTAAAACAATGAATCATAATACATACATAATAGATATATTTTAATAAAATAAGGGTGGCAATAATACGCCATAAGTTGGACATTTGTGTTTATTGCTTAAAATGTTCCAAATGCCCTCCAAGCTGACCTCTGCACAGCTCTGCTCTTTTCTTGATATGGCTTCTAACATCCTCCTTACTCATGTTGTCCATGAAGTCCACAATGCGTTTCGACTGCCAGAGTAGGGTAGTGTGGGGGCAAGTCGTACATGGGGGCGACCCGTACAGTCGCGATTGACAAAAAACAAATGGCGGTATGATGACGT
>VCRD01002420.1:10482-23412 GCA_006783055.1 Trinorchestia longiramus | reverse complement strand
GGTCGCCCCCATATACTGTACGGGTCGCCCCCGTATAGGGGGCGACCCGTACGAAATACCTTTTTTTTTAAGAAATTTAAAAAAAACACTATCTTAACTAGGAAAGCCACTTGGGTGGATGCCATAGTTAACACAATATTTGAAGTTGATTTTGTACCCATTGCAGTTGCTCTGACATCGAAACCTGAATTTTGGCAAATATAATGCCACTAGTAGTACGACTTGCCCCCACATCACCCTATTTGATTCACACCTGCTGATGCGTGTAATGCCCTGGGCCCAGAAAGAGACATCATGAAGAGACAAGTCTGGAGAGTATGGGGGGTCAATGGCGGTCCGTCCGACGTGAGATCAGTCTGTCACCAAACCTGGATTCCAAGAACTGAAGACACTAGGGTGTCACATGGCAGCTGACGCTATCCTGCTGAAACCAGCACTGACATTTGAAAGCTACAGCCTTAACTGTATGTCAGGCTGTATTCTTCAGGACTTTCTCCAAGTAGACATCAGAGTTGACGGATCCTTCAAACCAAACCACAGAGAGAACCCTCCCATCCACCATCCCTACCTAGGACATAAATTTATCTCCATGAACCTTTATTTAGTCGATTACAGGGTGGGGGTTTGTTAGGGTCCCGTACCCGTTAATTTGTTTGTTTGGTTACTTGTGCAAAACAAACTACTTTTCATCCGACCAGATTACACACTGAAACCAATCTTCCAAACTGAGCCAAAAAATACGGGCCACCAGCCTTTATTCCTTGTTTAACGGACTGAGAATTACCGTCAGATGCGGTTTGTAGGCCTTTCACTTGAGATGTTTTCTTAGAATTAGCCAGATGGTTTCATAGCTTAAACCCGGCATGTTTACGGCATGCTTAACATGGGATTTTGAATTTTGTTCAAAAACATTGTTAATTGTCTCTGTGGTGCGACTTGAGGAGGTGGCTTGTAGGGGTGCTAGGTGATGAGGAAATGGTCAGCCAGGTCTCCCGTATTGCTGCTAGAAGAAAATCGAGTGCTGCTTCGAGACTCGATCCATAATCTTGCTCATCTCATGCGTAACCAACACCATCACATACCCAGTAATAAATTCCGCACTTGAATTTCATAACCTATTCTAAAATTTTCACAAGATATTCAGTGATGATGAGAAATAACAGAGAATTTCACAACAAGGTTAGACACCACCAGCAACAACAGAGGCAGAATCAAGAAGCGTCTCCTCTAAAGAGCAGGAGGCGGAATGTCAAGACTCCAAGACTCGCATAAATACGATTGTTTTTCTCGTGCTCGTCCCTCGGAGGCTTAAATGAGGCAGTAAAGCTTGCCTCCGTGGCGCCGCAGTCCTGAACAAATTACAAGATTTTTGCTGTTCAATTTAAGGAGTTACACGAAGCAATCCATGGGCTTTTTTCGTCTCCAACACGCTTGTATGCATGAACTATTCAGTATTTTTTAATGGGGAATTTTCCCTTTCTTGTTGGATGAATATGAAAATATTACAGCATGTAGCATTTATAAAGCTAACTTGTTAGCCTCAAGCAGAATTTTCAGTAGTCTAGTGACTTAAAAGAACGAATTGAAGAGACACTCGTACCGTACACACGACAAAATTAAACCTTAGTAACTCGCCATATATCCAACCCGGATGTTTGGGCCATTATCACGCCTTCATTCACTAACTCTGCTTCTTAAGCTCAATATTTAGGCGCAGCATTTCTTCGTACAATGTATTTGTGAAATGAAGGGACCATTCATATCACAATTCTAATGCTGTAGCCAGAATTTCATGGCAGTAAAAGTTCGTGAGTTTCTTGAGACAATGTTTACATTCTTAAGTACAGCATGAATAATAATAATATAATAATATAATATAATTTATAATATATTATATATTATATGATATATTATAAATATTCCATTTCACAGACGAGGGATTCATAATCTTCCCTAAAATTACACTTGAGCTCTTTAATATGATCGAACTTTTGAAGAAAATGAAACACTTTCTGTCAAGAGGTCGCGTGAATAAAAAGCAACTATTCAAAAGAAAATTCCTTCACACAGTTAGATATTTCCATAAGCCATACAAAAACTTTCTAGGACACATCCACAAGAAACTCGACGAAGATAGAAAGCTAGTTTGAGTTCTACGATTGTCAACCAACTCATGCAAACACAAGCATGCTGGTCCATGCCAAGCAGCGCCTGCAAGCACAAACATGCTGGTATGTGCCAAGCACCTCCTGCAAGCACAAGCATGCTGGTATGTGCCAAGCACCTCCTGCAAGCACAAGCATGCTGGTATGTGCCAAGCACCTCCTGCAAGCACAAGCATGCTGGTATGTGCTTTAGCGTCCAATGCAGCAGCAGGAGCAGCAGCAAGCATTGAAGCACGCAACAGAGGCCACTCTGTCTCATGCGCAGGTCGGACGCTTGATTGTCCCCTACAAGAGGGGCTAGGAGATGCCCTTGTGCAACTGTGAGTGGTTTGTGAGTGGCTGAGCCACTCACAAACATTGGAAACGACTCAATGTGAGGGAGTCGGATCCAGTTCACGACTCGTGCTGCTGTGAGTGGCTCGAGCGTTGTGTGAAGGAATGTTCTAAATGATCCTTTCCCGCGCATAAAACGCTTTTAATTTTCTATACCTAGAATAATATCTCGAAGCTTGGCAGAAGCCTATCATACTTGCAGTTATACGCACGATCTTTAATAAGGCTAGGCATAATTTGTTTTATATTATAGAAGAACATGCAAGCTCTCAGTTGCTATGTCGCATAGATTCATCGAGCTTAGATTTTGCTTCAAAATTTCACATATGAATACGCATGTACACCATGCAAATTAATAAACTAAAATAGACCTTAATTTACGGAAATAGAATAGAATAGAATAGAATGAGGCTATAGGAACGAACCTTCTGGCCCATTCTTGGGTCGGATAATTACTTCGATAATTATTCGGTTATTTACCCAAGTCCCATGCCGTATTTCTAGCCGCGTCAACCATGTCGGCAGCGGGATTCGAACCCGGGTCTTCCCGCTCGAAAGCAGACTCGCTCACCAGTCGACTAAGCTACATTGCCCTTTTTCACTAAAATTTAATTCTGAAATTCATTTCTATTGACAGAGAAGATAATGACATACAAAAGATATAAAAACATCATAGTTAGAAACAGCATGTTAATTCGTATACTAGTAAGACTTTTGCCGTTTTCCAAAATGTTATGGAAAATTAGCATTAATCGCAAAACCAAGTCATCAAGTTTTCCACCATCTAAATTAATAAGATTTTGCTTGAGAAAAAGAAAGTAATCTAAGATTTAATCTTAGCATAATTCACCTGTTTTGCACAACCTTTTCATTTTATCGTTTCGATATTACGGAAGGTGTTAGTAGTCGACAAAAGAAGCGTGCAATGGAAATGAATTACAGTGCATTTATTAGACGAGGTACACGGCCGCTGGATGCTAGGTGCTCCATCAATCACAGTGACGTTGCTATGAGTTCTATGATCACATGCAGTATTCGGGAAGTCATTTCTGTCCAAGACGAGATATAACTACACCCTTACAAACAAAATATTTTTACTTTCATGCTCGGGAAATCTTTACTGGAAATGGAACGGTTTGGTCACCTTAAAGTTATGAATCCACCCGTAACAGCACTGATAACACTAAAATCAAAGTTTGAAATATGAGTTCTTATGAACTGTTCTTTAAAACAGGACTGTGGAAAATCTAAAACGTGTATGTTGGGAGTATAAGTTATAATTCTATATCTCATTCCATCATCCCCGAGATGACTTGAGATCAATTGACAATAACTGCAAAAAATTGACTTTGACAACTCAAAGTTCAGTAAATTTGAAAACTCGCGAGTACTAAATCACGTCATCTTAGTTTCATATCAAATTCACTCGTGTTTAATGCGTGCAAGCAGTAAATCTCCCTTCCTCTGACGCACGCACAACTATACAGATATACTTTTTACCTTTTCAAAAATATTTCTAAAAAGGGATATTTTCAGAGACATTCTTAAACGTATTTTTGTAAAGGCATATTCCCGAAAGTATTTCCAAACACAATATTTCTAAAAATTTACATTTCGAACGATATTTATAAAGTAGGGCATTTCCAATGATATTTCCAAAAAAGGATACTTTGAAAGGGACCTACATTCTGAAAGCCTCTTAAATTGGCGGAGATTGACGTGCGAATCACGAGTGTTTCTGTGAAGCTCAAGTCCGCAGAGCCCGCAGCTACAATCGTTCCTTTCTTCTGTTACTGCTGCTCTTGAATTGTGAACGCTGTGATCTGAGAAGCGTCTGAGAACTGCTCAAGAACCTCAATCCTTTCTAAACAGGCCACGCTTCTTCTTGTGACGGACCCTCAGCGTCTCTTCAATGCTTTTACATTCAACGTAAAACCTTCAGAGATGCTCGCGTACAAGCCGGAATTGGGTAAAATTCAAGGTAAAACCTTCGAAGATGCTCGTTTACAACCCGGAATTGGCTAAAATCCAAGGTAAAACTCTCAGAGATCCTCGTGTACAGACCGGAACAGGATAAAATTCAAGGCAAAATCCTTCAGAGATCCTCGTATACAACCCGGAACTCCCTCACCCATTACTGTTTGGTTTAGTTTAGGTCTCTAGTATCGTAGTCAGTCGATAATTCGTTTTTTACCATCAGAATCAATGGCCACTTCAACAACTGACTGTAACTTCTTTAGCCAGAGTGCTCCATCTGTAGTTGAAATTACTATTACTTGACATATTATTAGAATTAACATTCATATTCAATGACAATATAGGCAAAGAATGAGACATGCTGACAAAATTCGCGGCTGGGAAGCGCACCCATTTTTGCGTTTTATATTACGGAGGATTAAGCGTACAACTGAGACAAAACCAAATATTATTGAATCCCAGAAACATAGAAACGAACAGGAAAATGGGACGTTATTCAACCTCTGTAATGGACAGAAACTATTCTGAACATTCGTCAGCCTAGTTTTACCAAGGTCTTGCAGTCCGGGCATTTGTAATGAATCAACAAAGCAAGTGCCGGAATGCTTTTTAAGCAATGAAGTAAATAGAATGACGCCTATTTTTTAGTGTTACAATTTACTATGTCCCAGCGCCGTCATTTAGTTGAGTTCCTTACTTCCCTGCCCACCCACAGCTCTTACATGCCTGCAACTCATTTTACTCGGTCAACTTTTGAAACGAACATAACAGCTTTATGTCATCTGTGTAACGTCATACAAAGCATTTTGCAAGAACTTCAATAACAAGAATAAAAATTGTTTGTGGTAAAAACTTGTAAAATGAAGAATGTCGTCTGATGAATACCTATACAATTTGGGCTTTGCCAATGAAGATGCTCCCAACCATACGAACAAGATTCTTCGAATTACGTTTACTAGATCCTCTGAACTACACGAATCAGATCTCTCACACTACAAGAGTAAGATTGTTGGAAGCATACAAATAGGATTCATCCATTTACAGTACATGAATTAGCAGTGAACATGCATTACTTGAGTACTCATGCTATATGGATGACCAGGCATGTCATAAATATACCACTGCAGTAGACCATTACTTCTAATTAGGGGCAATTACACTATATGAAGAGTAGAAAACGAAACTTCACATACACAGCTAAGTTGGCACTGCTTAGCTCACAGTTCCGTGCATCACAAGTGGCAGAACGTGTCATGTGTCACGGTGCCCCAGAGAGGCCATGTTCATTATGTATCCCATATGGTGATGACGCTGACGTATCCCACCATGGCAAGGGCTGTACGTGCATTGCCTCACAACGACGTGGTGACCGTACACCAGAACAACGGTGACATTGTCCTGTTGACGACGCTTGGGTAACCAGGGCAGTTCTGGGTCGGTGGTCCCCGCTGCGACTCCGAGGCCTCGCCGATGAAAGTGAAATTTCAGGGTCACGTGTGCGAGTGAATAGACCGGAAAAATTGGTTTAAAGTGAGCGTAAAGTTCGTTCGCTAGATACATTACTGGATTTAATTATGTTAATGCATCGTACGATCGTAATATGTCCCATATCTAATTCAATATTTGCATGCATACTCCCATAATTGTTCAGAAGCTGTCTCTTTGAAACCGGTCTTCATAAGGTAAAGTCCCGATTGCTTTTGGGTGCTTGATTGAAACAACAATTTTTTACCTTCTGAAGAACATAATAACTGCTAAAGACTTCCAATACATAATAAAAATATATAGTCTACATATATCATTTGAGTGGATACGTGCAACGTGACTATTTCATGAAATAGTTCAATGTAGTGTACCTAAAAAGTATTAGGAACAAAGTCGAACATAGATTTAAGATAAATTTGTGAAGGAAGTTCTCTTCAAAAATTAAAAAAATGGAAGCTGAAAACCACAAATGTAAGACTATGCAACCATGCCCGTAAATAACGTTATGAAATTCCACTAATCAGTATCAATACAGGCTATAAATAAAAACACTATTTTTTCAATGTAAGGAGTACCTAAGGGCATATTTTCTCATAATTGTTTGTACTGCTGCAAGGAAGAAGAGATATTTCAAGTAACAAATATAACACGCACCACAGGTTTCTTTATTAATTTGTTTCTTGTATAGCTACATGAACAATGAATTATTTGACTCAGACGTAGAAATGTCTCCTAACAGCCCTCACTTCCACACTCAGTTGAATAGGACATTAAGTCTTCAGTTCTTCAACTCTGTGTGACGTCAGGCATTCCTAAAGTACATTAGAAATGATTTATTTTCGTTTTTTAGTTTAAGCGATTCATTAAAAAGTCAAGTGAAGTTACATTCATAAAAAACGAGTAACGACGCGTGACAATTTACGCAATATTTCATTCAGTCAAAAAAATTGATCCTTGTGAGTGTAATAGAGTGGCACATTCTCCCTGGGAGATAACATTCGTAGTTACTAGTTACTCGTACAGCATTAACCTCCACACTACTAACTCCAGACATGTAGCAATGGCTACCATGAGTGCGAAATTATTTATTCATTTATATAGGTAGCTCTCACGGGACGTATCACCCCATGGATGACCCTCAACAACCTACATTATAGGCATTTACGTGTGTCTTTCTGCTCCCCTCTTCTGTCCCTTTTTGTTTCGTCTCTTCCCTTCTGAAACACCCTGTGCTAAACTCTCCCGCACGTCCTTTCCATCACCACCACCATCACCAACACCACCATCATCACAAACACCACCACCACCACAAACAGCACCACCACAACCACCATAAACAACACCACAACCCCACAAACAACACCACAACCACCCCGACCATCACAACCACCCCACTACCACAAACAACACCATAACCACCACAAACAACACCACAAATACCACAAAAAACACCACAACCACCACAAACAACACAACCACCACCACCACCACAAACACCACCGCTACCCCATAAACTAAGATCACATGGTGCCGGTATTACGCTAGCCTTGTACAGGCTGTATGGCTCAATGGAAAAGTGCCTTATCAGTAGATCGCCTGTTGGCTGTTCTCAATTTATTAGGCCTAGATAGCAGTGTAGCATTGTACATGACACTGTAATGTAGGAGGGGGAGGGGACATTGAGCCACGCATACAAGTTTGTTACTTATAAAGTTAGGTCGCATGGGTGGGCTTTATCATATGAACCTTCGAGAAAATACACTCTCTGTTTGTTCTTATACATCGCAGTGCCATGATAAGCAGAACTATTAATGAATGTATTTTAGTTAAGCTCTTGACACTCTGTATTTGAATGTAGTAATTAATGAGATAATAACAAGCGTTAGGTATAAGGGAATCAGTATTTTTACTGTTAAAAAAAGTGTCGATAACGCGAAGTTATTTCACCAAAATTCAAAATGTAGCTACTAGCAACTCAAAAAAAATCTATTTTGCATTCATTATCCTTCATTTTTACGATAAAACCGCTAAAGAAGTCGACTATATGTAAGTTTATCTAGCATTTCCCACAAGACCAACGAACTATATATAAATTTCTCTCTGCAAATGACATATTCGTCATCAGCACACTTAACTTGGAAATAATCTACATATATAATCGACTATGTATTTCCATCTCTCTGTATCTGTGTGTGTCCGTCCCATTACTTCCTATCTATTACTAAAGAAAAATTATTGAACTGAAATCAGAACGGGTACGCATGCATTACAAGCATTGTATTGTGGATACCAAAGGCACCGGATCACTATAAAATACGCCATTTGTTCCGTTATTAACTTTCTTCTCTTACACGGCCATGTTATCGTTAGGTAAGATACAAAATGAAAGTTCTGTATATATTCAAGAAAAATATGCTGATTCTGATGGTACCACGGGTACAACTGTAAAATGTATTTATTTCATAGATCTTTAATTTTCTTACTTTTGAATCAAGGAACTTTAACGGGTTCTATCTGGGCCACGTTATCGTTGGATAACATGTACAATGGAAGCCCTGTACATCTTAATGAAAAGTATTCATTTAAAACACAATAATTTGTCGTAAATCGTCAATGCATTTATCGTTACGGTAATTTCAAATTAGTCAAATCTAAATCGTGGAATTTTCACAGGAACTGGCGAGTCTCTAATAAACTCCCATTGAATTCAAATGAGCTCACAAGGATGTTCTTAAACAAAAAGAGATGAGAAAATGAGTTGCAATTGTTATCTCGAACATAAACTCACAAGCAGCAAAACAAACACGCGTGAAGTGCTTGCACGTTGCCGGGGCAACAAGAGATCCTTCTTACCTCACCACTAGAAATAATCCTTTCGTAATCTCAGCCAGCAGATTGCGTGTGGTGAAGACGATACAAGCATAAAATCCGCATTGTTCAACTCCATAAATTTAACCAGACACTAGGAAAAATTTGTGTTGCCTTGATAAATCCATCTACAAATAAATAATGAATAGAAAAAGTCCTCTATCCTTGTTTGTTAGTCATGGCCTCTTGAGCTGCAATGTTTCTATCACCATGAGATAAAGCGGTACTGAACTATCATGTATGTAATAATCCAATAACGTAATTATAAAGTAATTATCGATTTCCAAGCTTCTAAACTACGAAACAAAGCTCACTAAGCCCGGGTCTCTCCACCAAACTTATGTTCTGGGTTGAACGAACGGAATCGTAATTTTATGTCAATATTAAACTTTTGTTCATGTATTGTCTCTCGTAGTATTTTATATCTAACGATATTTGATTGAATTAGTCCCATGTAAAAGTGATGTTCATTTATTTATCAGAAAATTAGTCCTGCGAATTTCAGAAGCTTTAAAATTAGATCTACAAGAACCCTCATACCGGGATCCATTTATTGTAAGGTGTAATAATTTTCCGTTGAATTCATCTCGACAGTTCGGTAGAATATTCTAAGCAGTTGCACTCTAAATTTGGTTCTAAACTTGAAGGTTCTTCGAAATATATTCAATGACATTTATTTGTGCTTCGGAATTCTTAGAAAAATTCTATGTTTCAGTGACGTCTTAATAATCTCAGCGTTATTCATGTTTGGCATCCAAGATATGTTTTCTAGGCGTCAACGGGTACCGCATAACACAAATATTTTTTGCCGTAGGGAGTTGTTACCCCAGAAGTGTTACCCCTGAGGTGATACCCCTGCAGTGTTACCCAAGAAGTGTTACCCCTGAGGTGATACCCCTGCAGTGTTACCCAAGAAGTGTTACCCAAGAAGTGTTACCCCTGAGGTGATACCCCTGCAGTGTTACCCAAGAAGTGTTACCCCTGAGGTGATACCCCTGCAGTGTTACCCAAGAAGTGTTACACCTGAGGTAATCCCTACGCAGTGTTACCTCTGAAGTGTTACCCTGTAGATGTTGCTGTGTAGAAACAAGTCACCGTCTGTTGTACACGCAACCTACAGATCACGTTCCAGCCAAGTCCCACATCACATTTTACAAGAAAAAAGAGGAATATTAGGCTCCAACGACATGTACAAACTTGCATTGCGACCTTTTGAATAAATTATTTCCCAATGCGAAGGTAAACGAAAAGATAAACGCAATACTAGAAGCTCAATATAAGGTATAGATTAAAAAAACTAACCTTAAAAAAGTAATATATGACTACTCATTAACAAATATTCAGAAAGCCTCATTTAAGGGATTAACAAACAGACTTCGGTCTACCATACAGGCACGTAAACTCCAGTTCTGTGCACGTGTGCACGTGCGTGAATGAGAAAAATACTTGCAGTGTTTCGTCTGTCAACACACAACGCACACGCTCAACTTGTCCTTCTGTCAACAGAATTTGTGCTGCAGCCGAGCCCAGCTGACACACAGCACTGGCACACAGCACTGGCACAATCTCCAGGGATCTTGTGTTCATTGAAGTAGTCAGAGGTTTCAATGAGTGTTCATATGAGTATTCATAAGTGGGTTCATGTGAGTATTCATAAGTGGGTTCGTAATTGTGTTTATACGAGTATTCATAAAAATATTCATGAAAGTATTTATAAAAGTATTCATAAGAGTGTTCATAAGTGTGTTTATTTGACTATTCATCAGCGTTCATTAGTATATTCATTAGAACATTTATGAAAGTATCTATAAAAGTGCTCATAAAACTGTTCGTAAATATACTCATGGACGTCTACGTCCAAGTATTTATACAAGTTGGAGGTTGTGCAGACTTGACATTTACGACGCTTGGCAGATCATTTGAAGAGCGAAGCGGGCGTTGCAACAGTCGTCCTTGGCAAAGCGTAAATGACAGGCACTTAAGAAACGAAGGCAAGGCAGTGAATGAAGATAAGAATGCTTACTACACACCAGTGACGAGCTATCAAATTTAGTAGTATGTAATGGGATACAACCACCAAGTGATGTATGTACTAGCAGGGATGATGAATCGACGTAAATTCAAAATTTAGTGCGAAAATAATGATTTCGTTCAGTAAAAATAAAAAAGTTAGGAGTTGTTGATTGAATTAAAATTTTTAAATATAGTCCCAATCGGTGAATGAACTGCTTTCACTTACCCGCTTCATCGTGCATCGCGAAGAGAACGATCAGTAATGCAGGGGAGGGTAACATGTGCAAGCCGAAAACTATGACAACTATTAAATGATTCGGAAGTCTTTGAAAAAATACCTCGGATACTAAACATGAATAACGCTGAGATTATTTGGACGTCAAGGAAACTTACCCCTGATATGTCGAGGCACGCAAAGTGATGAAAATGTTACGAAGCGACAAAATAAGCGATGAAAATGTTACGAAGTGACAACATAAGGGATGAAAATGTTACGAAGTGACACCATAAGCGATGAAAATGTTACGAAGTGACAACATAAGCGATGAAAATGTTACGAAGTGACAACATAAGTGACGAAATGAGCGACAAAAATATTACAGAGCGACGGAGTAGGAAACCTCGTTTTCCAAAACGATCTACGCGTTACTGAATTATTTATGGATTTTGATTCGAATTTTGCGGTACCTGCAGACGCACCTGATGCTCGTCAGTGGTGCCTGCAGGCGTGCCTGATGCTTGTCAGTAGTACCTGCAGGCGTGCCTGATGCTTGTCAGTGGTGCCTGCAGGCGTGCATGATGCTCGTCAGTGGTGCCCACGTGTAGATCCCGTAATAATTCGAACAACAGAAGAGTGTCCTCCGCAACCTCAAATTCCAACGTCCTCGTCAACATTGGACCTGAATTGTTCCCTTGAGAATAACTACGAAATTTAACTTACATTTGTTTGTGTGTGTGTTTGTGTGTTTTCAAGTCAGAACAACTAACAAAATATATGAATAAACAACCACACTATTACACAACTATCATAGGCTTGTAAGTGACAAATATTTGTCACGAACACACCTAATTTTGAAACAATCTCCAAAAGATTCCCATGAAATATTCAGGAACTCACCAGTATCATTTCATAACAGTGAAAGTTCAGACAAATAAGAATCACGTCGATGTTCCGGTAACATCTTTGTAAGCTTGTTATGTATTCAAGATGCTTTTATCACTGTGCAGGTAATAGTGCAATAAACAATTACCATGTATTTATTGCACCGAATTATTGCCTGAAATAACCCGGATAACAGTCTAGACAGAATAAAATATGCGCGAACAGAAAAATTTCGTTTCCATTTGCTTTCAAGTTCCTTCAATTCTTCCTATTTACGTCCACTACTAAAAGCACTAGAAGAAATTTCCATGTGAAAATTACCTGCACACCAGCACTCGTGTTCACAACAGCAGCATACACAAGTTGCAGTTCACCCTACGACCTGAAGTAACTTTAACTCTTATTCTATTCTTTCCTATTTTCGTTGCTTTATTTTATTAACTTAAAATCAAACAAAATAAGGCAACAGGAACGAGTATTGTGGCCCATTCTTGGGTTCTAACTCAAGTCCCACATCGTCAGACGTCAATCCCACATACGCACCTCAATCACGCACAGGCACTTCAATCACTTTTGAAACCGAATGAGTTTGTTGAAGATGAAGTCGAGAAGATAAAGCGAAGAACAAAAGGTTTGGTCAGACTGTACAGAAAAGAAAACACAAGAGAAGAGGGAAAATCAGCGCAGAAGACAAACAATTACTAAAATTAATACAATTAGTTCACTAAGGCAATAATTGTTAACTGCATGACGATTAAAGTAGAGCCAGGAACAAGCGACACGAATACGGGGCATTTATACGCCCTGTCATGCAGTGTCTTACCTCAGCCACTCAGCCACTCGTAGCTCAGCCACTCAACCACTCACCCACTTGTATCTTAGCCACTCAGCCACTCGACCGCTCAGCCACCCAGCCACTTATACCTCAGTCACTCAGCCACTCGTAGCTCAGCCACTCAACCACTCACCCACTTGTATCTTAGCCAC
>VCRD01002419.1:0-76714 GCA_006783055.1 Trinorchestia longiramus | reverse complement strand
TTCACAAGTTGTATGAATCAATACCTAGGAGAATTGAAGCTGTAATTGCCGCAAAAGGCGGACCTACACCATATTAAATTATAATTTGTTGATTTTTGAAGGTGTTTCCATTATTTTGTCCACCACCTGTATATATATATATATATATATATATATACTTGGCAATCGTTTAGTCTCGGTCATTCATTGAAGAAAATGCTGATAGATGATTTTTTTCATTTTACATATGTTTTTCAAAATTTCCTTTCATTATTATGTTAGATATTATGTTTAGTTTTACCTGTATCATTGATTTGAATTATTTCTTTTCTCATTGATTATATTTATGAGATTTATTCAACCTCCCAATAGTTTACGTATTCTGTGCTACGTCGAGATACCTTACATAATTTCATTTTTTTTAAGTCTAAGTCAAAGCAAATAGTACGCGCTCTCAAGTTTGTACATTTTTTGGAAATCCTTTTATTAAAAGAGAGCTTCTATGAGGTCACTTACACTTTCCATCAAAATTATTTTGATATAATTCACTGCAATTCTTCAAATGTGTTAGACCTGTGGAATGTATTTTATGACCGAAAACATATGTATACTCGTATATTTCTTCATATTATCATTAGAACGTCATTTTTAGATGGATATTGTTTCAATTTATTCGGTGACATTTCAGTTTACATATGAAGATATTGCATTGAAAGTCGTCATAGATTACGGGTCGGAGACAAAACCTCGAAAAAATTACCATCATTTGACACGTTAAACGTAGATACTATGATTATATTTCAATGCAAGTTGTTGTAAATTTACTAAAACAATTTGAATTTAAGAAAATCATTGCACTTTTTCACTGCTAAATGCAATAAAACTTGGATCCTGTAATGTAATGATAGACCGTATATCCAGATTTGTCAACGTACGCTAGAGTTGTCCGGGGACAGCACGATTTTATAGTTTTTTTACACGTTCCGTCTCTACTGCGTTTTTATCATGGATTTTTCACTATAGAAGGTATTCGTATCACCAGTAAAATTATCAACGTTGCATTTTAATACATTCACATGGGAAGTCATCCAAAACAGAAAAGGCTGTTGCCCGATGTTCGAAATGAGCTGCGTCGTATTTCATTTCAGTAAAGTTTTCGAGCATAGAAACTAGCATTGAAGGAACATTCCTGTGTAAAATTTGGCATAGATACTTCCATAAACTTACATCGAACTAAGTTTAAGCAATTGTTTTCTCTTGAGAGTCTGTCTGTTTCTATGATATATGCTACGTTTGTATATGCTACAATTGTTATATGCTACGACTTGAATTCTATGTTATATGCTCCACTTACGAATAATGGATCCGATTGGGCTTACGGAAATATTGATCTAGCGTGATAGTTAACGGTAACCATATTCTTCTTTTGGCTTCTTAACACGTTTGTTGCGATGCAACCCACCGGTGGGTTACTTAGGTTAGGTTCTGTAATTTTTTCCAAGTCTTTTAGTGATTATGTGTACAGAGTAAAGATTTGCACCGGCTAGACAATCGCAACAAACGTGTTAACAGATTTCATGCGAAGTGACCGGTGGGTCACTAAGGTTAGGTTCTGTAATTTTTTCAAAGCCTTCTAGGGACTGTGTGTACAAAGTAAAGATTTTCACCAGCTAGGCAATCGTAGGAAACGTGTTAATTATTGTTTCCCTGTCACTGCTTGAAATATTTTTGCCGGTTTTCAGTGTTTTATTGACAAAAATTACAGAAGTTTAGATTCAACGCTATCTTATAGTATATAAACAGCATGCAGTGTTTTGATTGGTTAAGCAGTTATCGTACATTAACACGTTTGTTGCGATTGCCTGATTGGTGTAAAACTTCACTTTGTACGCATAGTCACTAAAAGACTTTGAAAAAATTACAGAACCTAACCTCAGTGACCCACCGGTGGGTCGCATCGCAACAAACGTGTTAATAAGTTAAACCAAATCATTAACATCACATATCATGGTAACGTGGAAGAAAAGGGCCATAAAATTGAATGTGTTTAAAACTTTTTCACTGGGACATTTTGGCTTATTTTTAATGAAATCTGCAATACTTAACCTTTTTTGTAATTCTCATAGTATTGAGAAACAGTCTCTCTCTAATGTTCTGACCAAAATTCATGTCAAACCATCCTATATTTTTCGAAAATTTCCTAATTTGCCAATTGTTCAATACTGTGCGTGTCACTCTATAAACAGCCACAAGTTCCCAACAGGTGGTCGAATGGGTGGTATAACCATGTGTTGTCGAAATGACTTATTTTATTAACCTCGTTAAACTACGATAATAAACATTCATTTGAATTCTACAATTATTCACTTTGGAATTATTTGAAGAAACTGTATAATGACCAAGTCTTCCTTTGGGCGAACAATTTTTATTGTCGAACTAGGGACTGTTACCCACGAGGTGCAACAGCATATCAGGTGTGATCTGATTCTCCAGATTTTACAAGAGCCACATCACAAGCTGTGTCGATATCTGTAGAAAGTAAATTATTACGTGAGTACTCCTGAATTCGTTATTTACGTTTTAGCAAATTAATTGCTTATTTAGTTATGCATTCGATTATGTAGTCTCTCTGACATTCATAATTATACTGACATAGAATATTTACATTAGTGTTGGATAAACATTTAGCTCCGGTAATATAATTTTTTATTTACAAGAATGTGCATAACGTCTTACATACCAATTTCTTGCAGTATATGCACACGACGGGGTGCGGCATAGGTAACGCCCTTTTTAATTTTATATCTTTTAATGTCTATTTTTTATTATTTTCTTTAATTAATTTGGTAAATATTCAATTTTCAGATATTTTATACAACCATAAAATTAACAAAACAACAGAGAGTAAAAATAATTCAGTTAAACTATCAAAACAATAAAAATGATGTTGAAACTGTAAGATTGTTATAAGCTTAATTTAACATCCCAAGGGTGCTGAGCCAAAATATCATAAGCTTGTATCGAATATTTAAATCCACAGGAAGCGTATGTGATGCTCAAAGACCGAGTAGGCCAGTTGTTACAACAAGCTTAGAAAAGTCCAATGAGCTACAAAAATCGTTTATTGAACATTATTTAACCAAATAAACATTATGTTAATTTTGTTCCTATATTATATTAATCTATTAGCCTGGGGCAATACATTTATGTTCGAAAAAATAAAAGATAATCAGAAATCCTTTAATTTTCTTCCACTTAAACAACAGGCGTTGCCTTTGCCGCACCTAGTATATTAGCTTTTATTTAATAGTTCTGAATTGCATAAGAACATGACTGACAGGAGCCCATTCTACCTAAACTTGTGTCTGTTATCGGATTTGTTTCAGGCAATAATAAACCTTCTGTTCTTTGTCCCTCATGCGGAAACATTGAAATGCCACTGCAACGCTGGAAGTGCTTCTTCACTACACGAAAAACTTTACGTTTGCGACTCAGGGGATGAAAACTGTCATCCATGGAAGTGTTCGGTTGTGGATGTTGACGACATACGCTAGACCAAATCAGATTATGAAACCTTACTATGACCCAAAAAATCGTATGTATTGTGTATATTTTTCAATATTTAGGAAATTGATAAATTTACAAATGCCTTCGATGTTCCGTAACCTACGGATGAAATAGTTTATGCTTTGTTATATGCAAATGTATTGTTTATTCATATTACCAATTAGTACGGTGCCGAAATGTTGAAAAGTTTTGGCATTAGGTCGACAAGCCGAGTTGCTCCTGTACTGAAGATTCTACTTAGAATTAGCGTTTTATGGAATTCTTGAAAATGGCATGAGCTTTGTTTTTAATTGCATTTTTTCATGTTAGATTATCTTTTATGTGATGCAAGTCATTGTTTTCCTGCTGTGTTTAACAGCATTATCGAAAATATTTAGATCTTGCCAGTTGAAATGATCAATCGCTTAGAAAATTATCTATGCATGCTATTGTTGGATGCCATATTAGTGTACTCTACAACTGTTACCCACGTGGGTGAAATATGGTGCAATACAAATAAATGCAATTCAACTACAATACCAAGTTTATTTACAAATATTGTCATTTGAAGCCCTTAACGTTTAAAATTAACTGATACAAGCACAACATCGTTCAACTATTATTACTAATCATTGGTAAGCGTATGAACACAATAAATTGAATTTAGCATAATGTGTAGAAAAAATCCTTCGTCTTTTAACTATGCGGGAGCGAAAGAAAACCAAGGGAACAGACGAAGCATTATGCATGAATTCAATTTCTATTTGTATTTAAAATAATTTTCCTAAGACTGATAGGTTTGAAGATACCTCATCCATAGAACTCTTAAAGGCTTGATGCTAAGTAAATCTGAAGCCTCAAGTCATCTATGCTATTATTCTGCATCAAATTATATGAAGACAGAAAAATGTGTATCTGTTAGATCGTCGTGGATGATGTATCAGTTCCCATCCAAGGTCGAATAACCTTTTTCTCTACAGGTCGAAGGCTTTATGGTCTTGTATTGGGTGTTGAATCAATATTGAACACCATGTATAACAGGCAAACCAATTTTTCGTTGTTACCTTCCAAAATTAATGGAACAAAAGTTTTTATTTCAGTTACTTTTTTCTGGCTTAGGTAATAAACATTACATGTTCGATGGTTTATTTTCTTAACCTTCACTTAGTTTTGGAGTAACAACTCAGAAAACGTAAACTATAGATACTTAAATTCCAAAAACTAATTTTCTTAACATACAAGGCAGACACGGTTAAATTATGTTTTCTGCCCAATCATAAACAAAATGATTAATTAGGTAGTAAGGTCTTAAAGTACGGACTAAAATAGTTCCCAGTGGAAGGTAACAAACAGACTGACATGGAAGTAAAGGTATCTGTCAGATAATGGTCGCTGTTTCAGCCTAATAAGAAAGAAATTAGTGTCCTATATACATATAACGCGCTATCGTATGTACTCTTCCTTTTTATCTTCTTTCTCTCGATATTTTCGCTCATCATAACAAGTGATCAGAGTGTAATTAATCAAACAGAAAAAGACACCCATGCTTACTGCAATTTTTTAAAAGGCCTAATGAGTTAGCTCATTAGTAGCACCGGTTCTCGATTTAAGAAAACAGTGTTGCAACCAATGCTTTACTCATACAACCCTAAAGAGATTCAGGATCGAGAATACCATTCTCCGTCAAGGACTTCGGTTTCTATGGCTCTAGGGTAATTTTACCTTTGAAATGAGTTTTGATCCAAATTACACGAAGTTCCTACTTGTATGTAGGGTAGGTTTTTACAGATTTTTTCAAGAAAATTTCTCTGGTTTGCTGAGGTAGGAGGATAGAACGCTCATTTCATGTATTTGAAAATGAGACAAAATACTTTAACAGTGATTCAACCTTCGGTAGTTAGTTTTACGTTCAAATTTAAATGTTTCAACAATTACGTGAGCCCATGCGTAGAGCTTCCACTTAAACGGGCATTATTGTTATTTAGGTAATTTATGATGTTTAATAGTCATTTCAAGCAGTTTTTGAGCAGCGTTCATCTTATATTGTAATATTTTAATGACAAATGCGTAAAAATTTGAACATGATGCACTAATCTACTATTACAACTGCGTCGTAGGATGCATAAATGCAATATTTTGATACAGTTCTGTGTCAGATACGTTATGCTCTTTATTTTGTCAGTCTCGAAATTTTCATCAACTCTTAGGTCACCCGCTACGTGTCTGGCAACAGAGGTTGAAATCATTTCAAACACCGAATAATTTTAAATACATTAGAGAAAGCCATCTAAAGCTTTTCTTACTAAATATTAATTGATACCTTCAAGCAATGGCGTTCAAGAAATTAAGCTAATAATCATTCTGAACTTCCAGAAATTGAACTAACTTTTGTCTTCGTTAACACTAGACCAGACGCTTCAAAATTTACGGGAATTTTTTGAATGATGAGTATTTTCTGAATTAATGTTAGAAATATATATGACCGGTTTCAGTTACAGATAATTTTCGAGAGCGGGTTGAATGGAAATGGTGTGATGAGTTACTGCTTTTTAGTCATGTTCATGCATATGACTTTTTAATATGATATTCAATAACAATACAATATTGTCTTAGAGTAGAACATACTTGTTATTGGATATAATCTTAATATATGTAAATTAGTGTAGGATGTATCATACATTCAGGTAATAATTTTTCATTTACAAATATATATTGGAAAACAAAATAACAATGTCATATAACTGCATTATTTACCAGAATAATTTGTCAGTTACATCGATGGCCAGGTAATTGATGTGTTATCGTGAGATCCTCTAGAGTTTTGAGGTTTTACCTCCCTGCTCTTTTCTAGTTAAAATCACTAAGTGAGGGCACAAACATGTAACAATTCTCGAACCGCTATTCATAACAAATTTGGTCCAAGTCGCTGCCAAACTTTCTCAATCCCTAAATACAATACTACAGCTCTCAGCGTTTAATATTCATTTATGTCGATCAGGATTTCATCATTTGGAGTAAAATGAACACAAATCAGAGTTTTTTAAACTAGTAAATGATGTAACACTTGTATAGTTAGCATGTGCATCACTCCAGAGGCAGCTACACAATGTCAACATAATATTTTTTTAAATGTTAGAGAATAGTTATTGTAGACTTTAGAATTTGAGAGAACTAATGTGATTGAAAGAAGTCGTTGCTCAATATATTCACTTAATTGAACTGAAACATAACTGAACAAATTATTTCCGAAAAGACCATACATAATTTTTGAATTTAGGATTTATTATCCGATTGCTAGCTGGGTCACTCAACTGATACTCATACTTTGGACCCAAATTTGATCTTTGTATGTCAAAAACTGCCATACAGTTCCCCATTTTCGTATATTGTCAGATGTGATTTTAATGTATCCATAAATCTAACATCTAATTGTGAATTTAAAGTATATGTGGTTCAAAGACACTGATTTCACGTGGAAATTTTTGGTAGCTTCTATTATTTTGTTATCACACATACGAATATCAGAAAAAATTTAACTCATTTCATTTTAATTGAAGAATCATTATTTTTCAGAACAACTTGAAGGAACAGGTCTTCCTTTTTTCCTTATCAATAGCATACTCAATAATCTGCATTTGGACTTCCCCATACTTAGGACAGTCATAATACACATATTAACACATTTCCTGCGAAGTGACCCACCGGTGGGTCACTCAGGTTAGGTTCTGTGACTTTTTCAAAACTTTCTAAGGACTGTGTGTACAAAGTAAAGATTTTCACCGGCTAGGCAATTGCACGAAACGTGTTAACAGATTGTTCTTAAAAACTACAAGATGAGAACATTTTTAACATAAACATGCAGATAGGGATAAGTACACTGAAACGAGACTCCAAATGTCGTTAGCCAGCCGAGTTATAAAGCCACTATAAAATATTCCTGGAACCGCATATCCACCTATCAATTATTTATTTCCAGTGTCTATTTATTGCTTAAACAATCCAGACACAAACGACACACTTAACGGCTCAGTTTTTTACTAACGATGAACTAATTAGAAAACCTATAGGCACAATGAAAAGGGTGAGTAATGTTCACAGGTGTATACTATATATCGACGAAAATTTTTGAAAAAATGTAATAATTTTCCGAAATCCCCATCTGTCTGCTATATGAACTGCAAGGAAAAAAATCGAAGCAGTAAAAACCTCATCATTGAGAATCTTTCTTGCTGGAAGCTAGCATTACTGGTCTTGGAACGAAATATATCAGGGTTATGTAGAAAATATATATAAAAACAGATTCAAGAATAGTTTATCGAATCTAATATAAGGAGTATGTATAGTATCGAGTCTCCAGTGCAACAACTTTTTCAGCACAAATTGAGGACATTTATAGATAATTCCCCAAAATTGTGTTTGCCAAATTTGTAATCGATGATTACAATCCTCTCAGGAAATTTCTAGAGGCCAAATTTTCTTTGTCTTTTTTCATTCATATCGTAGTACAACAGACAGTGCACATGCAGTAACAATTCATGAGAGACATATATGGAGTGAGTTGAACAAAGAAGTGCTCTCTTTCGTCTGAGTTTCTTATTTCAGTCGATGTTCATGCATGGTAAAAAAAATTTAAGATTGGATCGTTTGTAGTAGAAAGGAACGATTGGAGGAATTCCTGAGGAGTGATTATGTTGATTTTTATTGGCACAGTTGTTGCATGCAATCTTGTGTTAGTAGTACAAAACTATAGCTGTTCGTTAGACACAGCGAGCATTCAAGACTTTCCCATAGAAAAGTTCATCCATTCGCTTGTTTTTCTCAGTCAGAAAATATTGCAGGGGTACACTAGGGTAATTTTTTTGAGTTAGGTCTCAAAGCTGCTTGTTAAGTTATTTTGCAGGAGGACTCCAGAACTGATCTGAGTTTTCTCTTTATCAAGTCCAGTTTGTGAAGTAGAGGATCTCCGAATGAATAATACTATATATAGCAGACATGTGCTGGTTTCATAAAAAATTCATATATTGACGTGATATTAAATATGACAAAAACTGGTGTGACTACGATATTTATTTAACACTATTGTGCTTTTACATGGGATATGACTATTGCCATTTTAATTGTGTGCAAGTAGTAGAAGTAAAAATCTGCGCGCATAGATCTTTATAGAGAGTTCAACTCGACGACTATTTCGCTTGATGTTCCAACAACGGTTAGCCATCATATGTACATCCCATTGATCCTGATTAGGCTTTTGCATAATCTGAAATCCGTTCACCTTGCTCGTTGCTAACATCACCAAGATTTCCCAAAAATTAGCAAGATGTCCATGCAGAACCTAGGTTTAATACTCATGTTGCAAACAAGCGCCTTGTAGCTCTTTAATGGTTTCTGAAGAATTTCTGCATAATAACTTGCAAGTGTATTACCAAGAAAGTGGATACCGACGTTGTCAAGTACTAACCAAGCTTTTTTCAATGTCTAACATTGTTCAGATGAACTGTTTATCTTTATCTTCGGTGAACTGCAGAATTTGTGGGCTATCAAACACACCGGCCTTGGTTTTTAAATTGGCAATCCAAGAAATTGCAAGATGATGTACTTGAAACAGTCTCTATAAGGTAACTGTGTTTTTACCAATTGCTTGATGAAACTTAGTTTCATGTGCAGAGGTGGGAATATTACTTTGTTCCTGTCAACAAGTAACTCGAGTAGAATGTTGGGATCTCTAGGTTTTAAATTTGGTGTTAGGGGTCAATTTGTCTCAACCCAATGCTTCTTTCGAGCTTTACTAATCCACACGCAGAGAAAGCAGCAATACTGATTATATCCACGTTACCAAATTTTATGTTCAATATGGATGATCCAATTGTGTTTGTCTTTTGCTCTAACTCATTGACTCTCTTTACATCCCCATGTTCTTCATAAAAACAGGCAGAATGTTCAATAGGGATTACACTAAAAAATTACCATTGAGTAGGAGGGCACACTTCAAGCTCAACTTCGAGTTATGAGTACGAATTCGATATTCAGTCTGATTGTAGATTGGAAGCCCTAGTTCCTTCAGTAAACCAGGAATTTTAGGACAAAACACAAATCTGCTGTCACTTCGAAAGTACTGCAGAAATGCACTTTGTCTGGTTCGAAAGTATGACACTTTCACTCCTTATTCAAGTAAGATTTTTTCCTTCAGTCTTGATGCTACAATTTCCAAAGCTTTTTTTGATAGGCCTAATCACGAACCAAATCATTCAGCTTGTATTGTTCAGATCACTTCGAATTAAATCCTCGTGCATTTCAAAAGCTATCTCATTGCTGTTACTGCATTCCCTATATCACTCATGTCTTTTACACGAGGTAGTCGTTCAAACACTGGCACTGTAATATTTTTCAGTTGAATGAGGCATTGGTCTTATAACTGACGGTTGATTAAGATATTCTATATTACTAATTTTTTCTTGTTAACTTCTGATGTTTTTCTTAAATGAAAGTAACAGTCTGTGCAATGATTGCTTCACTTTCACTCAACCATAAGTATCTCAAATGCCAACTTTTCCCGTGTTTCTTTGGTCCACATCTGTAAGCTCTTGACACATTTCTTGCACATTCTCTGAGGGGTTCATGATTTATCTTGATACCTAGTTTTTTACTTTATGCAAAAAATGTTTGTTTGACATGTACACTGATGTTTGCTTTCTGACTTGAAATGATGAAACTACCACGTCTATAGCAGAAGGAATCAGGCGTGTATAGGTATTTATGGTGAGTAGTAGCAGAAACAGATATGATCTGGGAAAAAATAATTATATGCTTTCATGAATAAAACTCTAAGATGTAATAGGTACAAGATTTGAAAACTATCACATCAGCATAAATTGAACTAGAACTTAAAACCGGTATGACCATGGATACAGTGCTAAAAAAAACAACAAAATCCTTTTTAATTCTTATAATGCTGGTTTTCTGTTTGCAGATATTGAGAGTACTGACGAATTGGGAACTGCGCACACCTATCACCGGGCTGTTTCAATAGTATAAGCACAAACAAGTTTCCACGACGGTGTTGATGAGTTCAATAGTAATCAGCTGGCTCGTCCTACTACAGCTAATCAGTAAATTTTGCTTATTTGGAAGGTAAGCTGTGGAGTAAAAACTTGACCTACTAGAACAAAACACTGTAATTATGGAATCGGTCTAACACTTTGAGTTTTAATTGGCACAAAAATCTAACCCAATAATTTTTTTTTAAATCGTTCCCCAGTTTTGTGAATTAGATCTGGTGTGAATATCTGCATTATTTTCAGATCCATATTCACATCTGAACGTTTCAAAGAGGATGTACGAAATAATTCATTATTATTGTAAACATATCAAATATCTTTGCATTTCGTAAATAACTGGGGCCAATCAACTAAATTTTATGTTGTGTGTAATAAATACTTTTTGTAGCACTTGTATTATGCACAGGATGAAGTTGAAAACTAATACTTGTTTGTACACGGGACCGACGGTGCTCCTGACGAGGGAACATGTGATAGTTGACAGCTGTCCCATTAGTTATGGTACTTCGTTCACGCAGTGTGGTTCAGGTGGTCTGCATACGGTTATCCTTTTTCGTTTACTGACTGAACAGAAGTGATAAGTTGTGTGATTAAAAAAATATTAGACTTATTCCGTATAGTGTTCACTTAATAGCCTTAATTTTAGTTTATTTTTGCAGTGCTGATCACTGATTACTCTATGCTGATTTGATATTAAAGCATGTTTGTCATGATGAATAATTGTCAACTGTTGCGTTGTCAAGCGCATACGTTTCTTTTCTGGTTGCAATATTATTCAGTGGCAGTGTACTAGTTATTTGTGTTATTCACTGAAATGCCCACTTACTTTACATAGTATTACTGTAAGACTATTGAGAGTGCATTGCTTACTGAACTGCATAGATAAATATTTACAATTTTTCTGATATAGTGGCTCATCAAACTATCACAAAGTGCAAACCTTTAGAAACGTTTCTAATGATGTGGAAAAGTTAGCGCCTGTAACACAAACTACTTTCTTAAAGGAACAGGAAAAACATGAATACGTAACTACCTGAAATTTATGCACTATGATGAGTTCAAAGAATTTAAAGAAATAGGAAAATTCCTGTCAAGGGAAAAATGTTGCGCAGTCACAAGCACCGTCAAGAAGTAAGGAAGGGAGGAAACAGCAGAATTTAGTTGCATATTTGAGAAAAAATCATGGGAGAAAAATGGCGATAGAAAAAAATCCTGGATGCTAAGATTGCTGAAATTTCTTGCACTAGACGACTTACTCTTCAGTCATGTGGAAGACAGTGGCTTTGAACGTGTTCTGGAAGCAGCGTCTTTACGATATGAAGTGAAAAAACAACTTCTATGGAAGTAAGATGTGTGAAAACATTTGCCTTATACTCCAACAGAAAATATTGCCAATGAATACGAACTCGTACTTGATTGAATCAATGAATGAGTGATTTACCACAAACTCGTGGTAGGACAACACATCGGGAATGTCTCTTTTACCTCTGGAGTGACAGGCAGTTGATGACAAATTTCAAAGACAACATTTTGTGTTGTATGCAGAACCTCTGATTGAGCGCCATATTCCTGCATACTTAAATGCAACATTTCTACGAATCCAGATAAATAGAAACTTGTTCCTGAAAGAGTTCACTCTGTGATACGAGATGCTGGTGCTATTTTTAACAAAGGGTTGTTCCTATTAGAACTGAATAATCTTGATAGTTTGCACGCCAACTGCAACTGTTAGTCAGAACAAAGTTTCAACCTAGAAAAGTGGAATCAATTTGGTTTTCAAATTCAGAGCTATCTCGAAACATTAAAGTCGTTTAGCAGCTGTCTAAAAAGAATTTAGAAATATCGAAAAAACGGTTGAATGTACAGCAACTTACTGCTGTTCAAGACGTTGCAACACGTTATAACAGAAGCTGCATATGTTAGAGAGAACTTCTGTAATTAGAGAGGTTATATGTTTGTAAGCTGCCAGTTATAGCAAGATGAAGCCATATTCTGCATCAGATGATGTCCGCCTAAAGAACTGTTTTGAAGTCTTCAAGCCTTTATTGAAGTAACCACGAGCATTGGTGCTGCCTCATATTGTGTCTCAAAGACTGTACTTCCTATTGCCTCATTGAAAGTTATGTATAAGGACAAAATCTTAGAAGACGATCCACGTGTTATTGTCATAAAAGTTATGTTGCAGTCAGAAATGAGAACAAAGTTTGATAAATTACAGCACAACAATTTCTACGTCATTGCAATTTCTCTGGATCTGTGATGCAAGAGAATTTTTTGGAACCACATGTGTATCAAAGGTGTATTGCAAGTTTGGGGCATTTGTATGAATAAATAAGAAACGAGAATGAGGAAAAAGGATATGAACATTCAAGAAAGAAAAAAAAATATTTGAAACAGAAGTACCTAGTTGCATCAGAGGCCTTGCCGACACAATGAATATCCTACTCTCTCCATATAGCGATACTGAAGAACTTTGCCAAACAAATATTTCCAAAAAACTAATACAACGATTAATAAATACTAAAAAATGAAACGCATACATATGTTAGATGATGCTCTCATTGTGGCAAGCGAGTGCTCAGTTGTATCCATCCGGTGCTACACTTGCTAGGACATACTTAGTGGACTTCTCCAGTAGCGTAGACAGCGAGCACCTGTTTATTGAAACTGGCATCATCTATGATGCAAAGAGATCTAGGAAAGCTCCTGAGCGAACACAGAAACTTTTGTCTTTGAAGCACTACTTGCCAATTATTAGGTACAAGTATCAAATGAAAGTAAGTAACAACATTTTCCGACTGGGTGGTGGCCGGGAAAGTAGGTTCACCATCAGAATAATATTTCTCGGAACACCTAAATAGAGATTTTTAGGCATTATACTGTAACACAATAATGGGGGGAATTGAAACACAGCAACGATAAAGCTAAGCTCACTTGTGAACAGGGTGACTGTAATGTCTGTTTACATAGCTAATCACCACACATCGAAACTAGTCTAGTTTCGTCTAGCAGCCACCGTAGTCGATTGGTCTGCGGCCCGTGTTCTGTATCGGGTCTCTGCTTGTGCAGAAAGACTGCGGGTTCGAAACCCGGCCATGAATACGAGCTGTTTCTCGTTTCACGCCGTGAGCTCGAACTTATAGGTAAGACCTCAACTCCCCGCCCATGGACACATCCCAGGATCGTCGCATGGAGCTCACCATCATCCTTACTCTAAGAATGTTAACCTTAAGAATTTAAAAAACCAATGTACTAAATGTCTATGTACTGTGTACTTGATTGGAAATAAAGATTGTTTGATTGTTTGTTTAGTAAATCGATGGGGAACCATAGGGAATTTTCAAGAGAAACACAAGGCGCTCCTAAGAAATAAAATAATAGATAGAAATTTAAAAAAATAAACAATCAGTGTTAGCCTGTTACCGGACGATTTTGTTGAAAAGATGGAAAAGAAAATTATCGCAGAATAAGCGTTACAAGGGTTGTAACATGTAGGGAAATATCAGAGACTGACTTCGTATTATTGGTCAGAAGGAGTTAAATGGTAAAGGAAAGCGACTCGATAAATGACTTTGACCTACCAATGTTGAAAGTCGTGGAACTCGGAGAGGAGAGGGAGGACTTGAAAGTAGATTTGACGATGGGTGGAGTGTGATTTGCGTGTAGCCATGTAGGGTATTTTTGACGCTTTGTGAACGAGTAGCGCAAGTGTTGATTTTATTTCAAACGAATTAAATTAAGATCATCATGCTAACGGCATGCAGGAGATCTTACACGTACGCCAACACGTGTGCTTTGAGGGAATTCTTGGAGAAGATTTTGGCCTTTTTCTAAGTCTAAGTGGCTCAAAAAGCAGGAGAACATACTGTGTCATGAATCGAAGTAGCAAATCACTTGCGAGGAACGTAACTTAGTTTTTGGTGCCTTGATGGAAGGAAAACGGCGGGTATTGTTTTATGGTGTTATTCACGAGTGCTGAATAATAGTGTACTCATTACCACTGTCAAATCCCCAGGGCGATTTGCAAGTGCTAGGGTTGATATTGTGTCAATGTAAAATGTGAACAGCGATCTTAAAAAATTGGATTTTCAACGTACCTAATTATTCAACAGTTAAGAATGTAATTCATCTGTTTTAATAGAACAAAATCTCAGATTTGTATTGTTAAATTCCAGTTCTGTATCCAACTCCTTTGTCATATTAGGATTTTCAATTTATCTGCCGAAAAACGGCAGATTGCTGCCATCAACCCACTTTCCATGGCCATTAAAATAAAATATGTTTAATATTTCTGTGCGTGTTTAATATACTTTTTTCACGTCTGCCATCAAAAACGGAAATCCATCAATAACTTTATGTTGGGGTTTGGGGCCCTCTGACGGCAATCATGTCATACTTATTTTTTGTTTTTTGTAATGTCATTTACAAGAACTGGTGAAACGAACGAAAATAACAGAAAAAGAAGTTTCTGTAAAAATATGCCTTTGAAATTTGGTCTTGTATTTTCTTGAGTATATATATCATGAGCGAATAATTAATAAATTATCGCATAATTTCTTATATTGTCGCCATAGGCTGATCGGGTGCATTTGAGTTGGGTCCTTGTCCTGCATCTTGGTAAGACGGACGATTAAGTCACTCAATACTATTACTTTTAAATTTGAGCTATTTTTGCAAAAAACTATGTGCCCAATTTCATTTATATACTCACTAAATTATTAAACTGCTTCAATAATTAGTTGCAACAATTGAAAAAATTATTAATTATTACCTTACAACTATTTTCGATCATTATCTGTGGCTAAAATTCCCTTTTTATTTTTCAATATAAACGAAGACAGGACAACTGCATACACTCATGTTGAAAATCAACAAGGCTATTTCTATTATAAATTACTGTCAAAATATCTACGACTCGTCTGAAACATCCAACTCGTCATTAAAGCCAGCATGAGAATATTTCTGGATTTTAGAGTCGCACATTGTTTTTGTCCTTAAGCCTAATTTAAACAATGGCAATAAAAAGCTATAGTGAAGTTATACGTGCCTGAAGCTACTTTTATAGTTCTACCAAGGATTACTATAAACAAGACGTGCACTGTCATATAGCTGACTACGCTAGCGGAGGCCATTGCATTCTTAGTAACATAACATTTTCTATCGGACAAATTGATCAAAAATTACTTTTTTCAAGCAATAGCAGCGAGAATAAGGTTTTACAGTGAATTTATATGGTTTAAAGCACTGTAATGCTTTGAAATACCAATTTTAACCGGATTTAACATGTATTATTATATCAGCTTACTGGCCACTTTATAGAAAGCCGAGTTGCTGCAGTTTTAAACTTTACAAGTTGATTATAGTTAAACCTTTTCCAATGCAAACAACCAAACATACAAACATTCACGCATATAAACAAACAGACATAGAAGCAAAAACCTACCAAACTGCAGCGATTAGTCAACCAACCGGGCCTTCTTTACAGAGGTCTGAAGAAGGACTACATTCTTTTGCTAGTGTTTCTCTGAAGGGTTGATAGCAAATTTGAGGGGTTGACGGCAAATTGAGTGGGTGTAGTAGTCGTCAGAAAACTGCCTTTCTTTGACTCGTACAGTTCCTTGACGTCTGCAAATGATGCCGTGTTTCATTGTCAAGACTGATCTTCTGGTCCTTCTCACTGATCCAGTTTTTGCAGATGCAGTTGTTTAGCAGATGTAGCTCCAGTTTTTTAGCGCCAGTTGTTTAGCAGATGTACTGTGTCAAGAAGGAGAAACCAGACACGCTCGTTGTCAAGAGGATGCTTGGCTGTAGCACTGCAATCACCTAGTGATTAGAATAGAAGTGGCCTTGCAGTCTCGCTTGTTCTCGGCCATGCCACTCAGAAACCCACCAGAAATTGAAACAGTTGGGCGAATCTATACTTCATCTACCAAGAGAAACACATTCTTCAGTTGCAGTGTCTGGACTTTTTCAAATGTTTCCGTCAGCACCTGGTCCTTGTCAATAGATGAAGTGATGTACTGCAGCTTGCGTTTGCATGGCAGCACCAAGAAGTCTCTGAGCTGTTCATAATTACACTTTGGGTATGATTGAAGAGCAAAACAATAATCATTCATGGAAAACTGCTTCTGTAATAAAAGTTCAAACTGATGTGTCAAAAATACCAACTTTTTCTCCTTCTCGGTGTGGACACAGGCTGATGTGTGAGCTTGAAGAGGAGTGACAACCTTTTGGATCGTTTTGTCAAACGGGATGTCATAGTGCATTGCCAAGCGCACAGTTTCGTCGAACTGAGTATACGATCTCAAACGGTAGTTGGGATGAAGTGTCTTAAACAGTGGTACACTAATGCTGTTCTTGAACGCACTGAGCGTTAGTGGGGAACGCAAAGTGAGGCTTGTTTTCGACAATCACAGACAGGCTGCACTCACAGAAGTAGCCATTTATGAACAAACACACAAGACATCCTTTTGATCTTGAAATAATTAAGTTCTTAAACTGCTTCTGCAGGTTACGGTCAGGTTTGAAAGCATCAAAGGAAGTAATCTTATCCTCCTGAAGAAAATACCTCAGTTGTTGGTCTTCAACTTTCGCCGGGCGAGGTGCAGGTTTTGGGTTTTGGAGATGGCAGACATGAAGCAGGCACATTGAAGATACTGGGAGGGATTTCATTTGTTCTCACAACCCCACACTAGTTCGGCATTTTTAATACCTATAATTAGCAATAAACTTTGTAAACAAACAGTATCCACTTAGAAATGCAGCAATGTGCCTCGAAACAAACAACAATGTCCGATTCAAACCGAGCGACAGACTACGACAATGTTCGCACTGTGACAGAGGGGGGCAAACTGAGCTTAGTGAACTGGCCTCCGCTACCGTAGTCAGCTACATGGCGGTGCACATCCTGTTTATAGTATTCCTTGAGTTCTGCATATATGTACGTGTGTGTACAGTGGAGAATATAGATAATTATTCAATTGGTTTGTGAAACGACGATAATTTGGCATGTGGTTATAGTAGCAAATGTGTGTTACTCTGAATTATTTTCGATAAATTTTAAATTTGATTTTTGTGTATTTCAGCACTGAAAGTGAAATCATTGTATATACTCCGAAACGCTTGCTATTAATTTATTTTTCACGTGGGTATTTCTTTTCATCTTAATTGTTATTGTTGTGTTACTTCTCTGAATGGAACTGTTGTGCACGAGATTTGAACTACATAAATAAAATCGTTTCGTTCGTCATTGGATCCTCTCCAGACAAATGAACAGCATCAAATCTGTGTTGAGTCAAATAGAACCATCTTACTAGCCTCTTACATGAAACTGGTACTCATGAAAAATGAGTCAAATCCTTGGAAAAAGCCCAGAATGCTTTCAAGTTGTTTATTTCCAAATTTTTCAATTTATTCGTAGGCAAAGGAAAAATAATAGAAGGAATTTTTGTTGGATATCAAATTTGTGCACTTTTAATTGATAAAAAGTGGATTTGATTCAGCGTTTCATAGCATAGGGATCGTTGTATAGAAAACATCATAAGTAAAATTTATTTGGCACAAAAACTGGAAAGCTGCAAGAACTTGGTAGCAAACCTATTAAAGGCCCACAAGTGTTTAGGATGTAATATGTTTTCCAGGATGAATTTTCTTGGTTCACTCTGAATGATTCTTTCCACCTAATTGTGAAGCAGAAAGTGATGACCGAATAGAACAATTTCATATGTATATTCCATCAATGAAGAAACCTTACTACAGCGAGAAGATAACAATGCTTACCGACTATCAGTGTACTGTGACACAAGATGTTCTCTTTTAATAACGGCCAGCAATAAGCAAATGCCAAAAAAATTGACAGAATACATCGAATAAAAAAGTAAATTTAAAACAACAAAATGGCCGTTAAAAATTGGTGTCACTGTCTTAAATGAGATGAATAAAAATGTATGCATGTTACTTTCATAATTTTGAAGCCCACGGGCAGCAAGTTTCCCGTACTCAGAACTAATATACACGTGCAATGAGAACATTATGACCTTTTCATCGAATGAATCGTATATATTTCTTTATCTCAATTATTATATTCCAATTTAGTGGACAAAAATACTCCGTAAGCACTTCGACACCACGAGTAGACAGTTTCTTAAAAACTGTTAACCAGTGTAGTCAGAATGTTTTAAGAGGTGGAGTTCATTCTGTGGTTCTACATTGTTTTTCTATGTGTTCCAAAATGACGATGGTTTAAGGAGCAAACCAAAAATCTACATCTCAAGAAATCTACACCAAGTCAAGAAAATGTAAACATTTATGATGTGAGGTACATCATACTCAGTGTTGGAGTGGAACTGCAAAATAATTACAACGTAACTGCAAGTCATCAAAAAAGTTGCGATCACAACTGCAACCGCAACAACACAAACTCAAAGGTTGCAGCTGCAACTAAAATTAACAACCATAATAATTCAATAACAAAACTACACAAAAAACATTGAAACTCATTGAAACTCGTTAACACCTGGGAATTGAATTCAGGAGGGGACTCCAGTCAGGAAAATGAACTAGACATCAAATTATTTATTCATCTAAAATAATTACTGGCTTTTTCATATTCCTTTCACTAATTTATTTAATGTGAGCACTACGCAAAATAGGTGAACAGATCATCACCGTCGTATGATGATTTTACCTGTGAGCCATATATACGAATTTTAATTACCTCTGCGTGAATGCTCGCAATGAGTTTTTGCAGAATATAGAAAGACTATTTGTGTCCTGTAGTATTTCGTCATCGTCATACCCACTTGAATACCATATTACCACAATCTTTACAACCGCTGACGTAGTCGAAAAAAGACTAAACGTGTATAACCAGGGATTTTATGGTGAATCACATTTTGTTGTTTTAATTTCTATTGATCCACTTATACATAGAATCGCTGACTGCAGAAATTTCCTACGGAGCACCGCTTGTGTTCGAGTGACTTGCTGTTAAAGTTGTATTCGATGTACATTTAGTCTTAGCCACAAATCGATTAATCTTACTTATAGCAAAAAAAAACTTTATTACAGGTATGTAAAAACTTCTCTGAAATGCATACATACATAAAGTATTAATATTACTGATCATATATTTCAACGAAGTTCGAAAGCCTTTAAGTTCACTCCACAGACAACACATATCCACATCACACCTGGACAATAGGTAGATTGACACTGGCGGTCACAGTACAGTAAAGAGAAGTACGATCATATGGGGGGGATGGCAATGACCACCCCAACAACGGTTTTCAGGCGGGAACGCAATCCATGACGTAGTAATTGTATCTTGGCGCTGATTGATCAATTTTTGAAGATGCGGGGCTTCGGCTTCAAACGCCGAGATGATAGAAAACACTCACGGGCACAGCAGGCTTCGAACGTATGACCTTCTCATTACCGCAACTGTAGTTCCAATCCTTTACCCACTCGGCCACCGGAACTACAGCTTCACGCGACGTTTAAACCATTTTAACACTAGCACAACGAAGTGGGCCTGGGAGGTTCAATGTCAAAATTAACAAGCCCGTCTAATATAGTATTCGTGAACCTCACTTAATAATAACAGTTATGGAACATGTACATATTACTTCTCTGTTACGTAGTTTGAAAGAAAAATAATTGAAATATGACAGAATTCAATTTGTTGGACTAAAACTCCTCATTGTGTTACTCGATCTAGAAAATTATACACTTCTCTGTAATGTGAAAATTATACTTTTTTGGCTTTAATTCATCGTATTCTCATACCGAATATCACGACTGATGAATTGATTTTTGCACCTTCTATTATGGATGAACTGAGGGGACGCAGAGCATCCCAGAGTGTCTTATTCAATATTAACATTGTGAGTATGAAAATGGAATTTCAATGGTAGAAGCGGAGCTACAATCAAATTAAAGAGAAAAAAGGATATTCCTAATAATTTCGTTATGCGCATGTGCATTGTTTGTTTAATTCTATCTCTGCACTTTATTACATCTCGTAATTCTTATCTAATTTATTTGTATTTATGCGGTAGCAAATGCACCGACCAGCATTAGACCATTGTTTCAAGCTGTTTCCCAATGTTTTTTATTGATTTGAAATCAGCATAAATTTGACAAAGTGACCGTTGGCCTGACTTGTGCGCCATGATTGGTTGACTTGCGTGTACGTCACTGAGACCCCCCGACCCCCTCCCCACACCCCACACAATTCTATGACGTCAAAATTGAATTTGCCCTTACTATTCATTACTGTACTGTGCTGGCAGTCCAGTGGCAGACTGGCAGCCTGAAGACGGTGGTATACACCACAGTACAGAGAAACAAGTAGTTTCATAAAGCAGGGTTGGCATGATTTAATATTTTAGGCAGAGACTTCATAACTACGTCACGGGATCTCGGCCGTTGATTGATCAATTGTTTTCGCGGTAGAAGGGGTACACAAAAGGAGTGAATGACCGGGTGGGGCTTGAACTGTTTTCACCATTACGAACGCAACGCAGCCACTACCGTGCTTAGGGCGTAAGTGATGAATTTCTGTAGCCACTAAATTACTATTTTCTCCATGCTGCCGTGATAGAGAACAATAACGGGCAATTTTATTACATGTAAAATCCTGAATGATAATGCTTTTTGAACACATAAAATTTACTCAATACCTAAACTCTTTGACTAACAAAAGTGAGGTGGGTGACTTCAGTATTTGTCTCACACGATAAGCTACATACATATACAGGGTGGCCCATAAGTAGGGTACCTTTTTAAAACTATTATAGCTAAAAAACTACCTATGGTAAAGAGATTTGATTAATTCAGAATGAATGAGGAAATTTCACAGTTTTCTACCACCGTATCAAGTCCACCTACAATCACAACATATCGCCCAAATAATTCATAAAATCCCCCCCCCCCAAATCAATCGCAACGCAATGGAACAACGGGCAAAAATAGTGGAACTTTACTTCGGATGTAATTGTTCGGTTACTGCAGTTCAGAGGAATTACAGGAATATTGATGGTATTGATAGAAGTGCATAAAAAATGGTATTTAAATTTGGAGAAACTGGGACAACAGCAGACAGACAACGTTGTGACAGGCCACGGACCATACGAACTTGTGCTTCAATTCAGCTTGTTGCAACGAGTGTTGCTGATCGGCCCAAAATGTCAACAGGAGACGTTCAATTCAACTGAGAATGTCATGTAGCTCAATGCAACGTATTTTGGTAAAAGCTCTAAGGTATCATCCATATAAAATTTAATTAACTGAAGAACTCCATCGTACGGACTACCAAAAGCGATTAGATTTTATGAATTGATTTCTGTAGCTGGCAGGAAATGAAAACTTTGTAAAGAATTTTTTAATGACTGATGAGGCACATTTTCCCCTCAATAGTTTTGTTAATACATAAAATTGCAGATTCTGGGCTTCAGAAAATCCAAAAGAAATTCATGAACGTCCACTTCACTCAGCTAAAGTAACAGTATGGTGTGGTATCACGTCTTCGAGGACCATCGGACCATATTTTTTAAAGATGCTAACGGTGATGCAATTTATCTTAATGGAAACCTGTATATACAGATGATTCAAAAATATATGATACCTGAAATAGAAGATAATAACACAGAGATTACCTTTTTCCAACAATTTGGAGCTACAACGCACACAGTGAAAGAAACAATGCAAATGTTAAAATTAATTTTTTCAAAAGGAATAATTTCTCGTTTTGGTGATATGTAGCATGACCTTCTATGCTCTAAATGTTATGAAATTACAAGTATTAAAATAGCCTTCATTTTCACTACTAAAAATAAAACTGAACTTCAAGTATTTTTTACTAACTCCTTAAAATTAAAAACATGTAAATTTAGAGCACATTCTTGTAATAATTTTCATTTTAAGCAACAATATCCTCGAGTATTTTCAATTGAAACTTTTTGTGGCGACATATTTTACTATCGTTATCGTAGTGTATCTCTCCCAGAAAATCATTCGCAAACTTAAACATGCCTTCGGGAAGGAGTCTTCCACCCCTACTCCCACAAGTCACACACACAAGTCACACTCACAAGTCCCTCACGCAAGCCCCTGATAATACTTCGCAATTGCTCACAACTTACCAAATACTCACAGTCACAACGTACTAACTGAGGGCACCATGTGTCCTCATCTGCCGTCACTGAAGTTCTGGGCTAGACCTGTCTTGAACTGTGTCATCCTTACCTCCTGGAAGCTTCAGACTGGTTCGCTGCTCAAGATTGGCTAAATAATTTAACGTGCAACCTTACTGAATTAAAGCTTAGTCACATTCAGGAGTCCTCTCATTTCCCATAGTCAGGTCACAGGGGCAAAGACACCTAAAAGCACAGAAAAATAAGTAAAGTAAAGTTGGTAGCTGAAACTCCCATCATCACTACCTATCATTACCCATAACTTTACATAGGTGACCTCCGGCTATCAAAACTGTACAGATATACCGTGGCCGCCTCGATCTCCAGATCTAAGGCCTCCTAATTTATTTCTCTGGGGATACTTAAAGCAAAATGTTTACATTGAAATGCCTGATACTTTACAGCAAATCATTTAAACTAAACATCATTCAAGATATCAAAAACATTTCACCAGAGACATTAAGGAAAGTAATGAACAGCAGCGTTGAAAGAGCACGCCATTGTTTGACCAATAATGGAGGTCATTTAAAAAATATTATATTCTTTAGTTAAATATATTTTATTTAATTTATAGATTTATATTAAATTTTTAAATTTGTTCTTTTATTTTAAATTAACCAAATCTCTTTACCATTTTTACTTTTATAGCTATAATAATTTTAAAAAGGTACCTTACTTATGGGCCACCCTGTATAATAGACAATGTTTCTCCATCTCTCTCTCTCTCTGTATGTGTGTGTGCCCGTCCCATTACTTCCTATCTATTCCTGAAGAAAAAATATTGAACTTAGATCAGAACGGGTATACATGTATTACAAGCATTGTATAGTAGATACCAAAGGTGCTGGATCAATATAAAATACTCCATTTTTCCGTTATTAGCTTTCTTCTTTTACACGGCCATGCTATCGGTAAATACGGTATAGACTGGAAGTTCTGTATATATTAATGACAAGTATTCATTCAAACCCAATAATTCGTCGTAGATCTTTAATACATTTATCTCTATAATATATATAAATTAGTCAAATCTAAATCGTGAAACTTCAACAGGAACTGTAGTTTTCATCATATTGAGCAGATATACCTCATCCGTTCGTTGACGATTAATGTACATCATCATAAGATTTTACTTTTTTACTTATGTAGCGTTGTGTTGTTAAAGTATTGGATTTTGTATGTCTTTTTAAAATAATGTGGTGGCTTTAGCATGACAAAAATAATACATTCATATTTTTGAAAAAATTAGCAACAAAAGAAACGAACTGAAAACACTTCTGCACACAAGTCATTAGTGTAAAGACAAAAAGCTATAGAGAATATTAAATAATATTTCGTAAGTAAATAAATGTAAAGTTTTATATTATGGTCTAAAACTTAGATATTGTCAAGGGCAGTTTCCAGATACAGCAATTCATTCTGAAATTAATTTTCCCAGATAATAGAAACACTTAAGCTCAGAGGTTTCCAGTGGTTAAAAAATTATAATTTTATGGAAATGCTTTACCTCTCTCGCGCAAGTAGCCAATGCATTTGTTTACGTTCGTTTCTTAATAAACTGTGAACTAATACTTTCCAATCATAATTAAAGAACAAAATTGTTTGACTCTGTACGAATAAAATAGGTTTAAGAAATTTTATCAAATTATCAGTGCATTTTGCATTATTTTGGGAAGTTTTTTCATGCAACTAAATCCTTACACTTAGACAATTTTCAGTTGAAGTTGTGAAAGTTTAGCAGCAATTTTTCCAATAAAAGTACTGTATTGGAAGCAACAGTTTTTGAGAGACTACGAAATTCCAAATACTGATAATGTTCTTAAAAGTCGGCAGAAGCCTCCATCAGTTATATTCATTATTGCAGTATGTTTTACACTTACCAATGAAAATGATACAAAAAATCCTAAATACATATAGTCATTTTTTTATTTAAACAGAAATTTCAAAAATAGATGATGAACCTAGGGCAATTGAAACGCAATCCAAGGAAAGTAAATTTTTTTATTCTACAGCTGTACATTTATATTTTTCACATTTCATTTGTATTTTCATTAGATTTTTTCATCAAGACGAGCCGAGAAACAATGTCACTTCCCCAATGCGTATTCGTATGTTACTCCGTTATGACATTATTCACATAATATACACATCTTAATACAGCAGAAAGGCAGAGGAAGTAGAATTGAAACTGAGTACAGTAATGAACGAGAGATTGGTATTGCATTACAGTCTTGGCGTCCCCAAATCATGCCCAATCAACTGGTTGGTATGTTACCATAAAGGCGCTGAAAGAGTGTTCGCTTGATGTTAGGAGAATCAACTAGAACATTCTGGCTGCGTTGCGACTGTTGCTATTTAGGAAGTGGAGCAATGAAGCGAAAATGTTAGACGTGGTTCATCCAAATAGAAATGGCGTCTGACCACTCATTGGGATCATTTCTTCTTTCATCGACGTTAAGTTGTTTTTCGTCATATACCTCTATACACTTTAAATCCATTTAAGCAGTCCCAGTAGAATTAACGTGTAAATGCAGTCTACTTTTCATCACGCTCATTTGTTAACTACACTGAAGGAAAAGGCCCTACTGCATTCTACTCCAGCTAATAAGTGTCTTTTCTACTGGACCTGCTTCAGAAATTTGCAGACTATAACAACCATTGCGGTTTTAAGGCGCATCTGTAAAAACTGTTAAATTTTGTCATCGGAAATAAAGTTTTTAAATAATTTAAGCATTAGCTTCAAATTTGAATGATTCATTTGATTAATTCTTTATTACTTATTTGCTTCCCTTTCCCTTTACATCAAAATGCGTGGTGTTCGATTTTTTGCACTGCAGGCTTACGAAAGTTTATAATTTTTACGATCAACTGTTTTTGCTTCGCTGTTTTGGTACACATATGTGGCTGCAGTTAACGGTCTCCATTTGCTCTAAAAATCGACATCAAGAGTTTTTGCGCCTCCCTGTTATATTTTTCAATGTAACCTACATTAAACGCTCGATATACTCTGTTTTGTCATTGACATTAGAAATTTTCTTCAGGTTGTAAGAGAACAATTATTTTATACTGGTTAGAGTGTAAAAGCTTTGTTACTTCATGCTACGAAGTGCATTTAAGTTATAACACCTCTAATATTTTTTTCTCAGGGCGGAAGAGGGATAGAAATCTACGGCTTGTTTTTAAATACGCAAGTACTCGTTGTGCATGTGTGAGAGAAATAGCTACGCTGTACGACACACAGAATGAAACGGCAGCAACGAGTGAGTACTGTTTTAGATACTTGAAATGGCGTATGGGGACTGTGTCTGTCTCCATAAGGCTGACTGACACTTCGTTTCTGAATTGAAAAACAGAATCCATATCTTATCCATTTATTATCCATTGTCACAACCAATGAAAACAAAGTCCCATTTATGCTGTCATCACGCTTCAACATTGTCTTTCAACAGTGTGGGATGAAAATATAACTTTAGTGTGAAAAATGATCCCTTCGGATAAAATTAAAGTACGTTTGTAGATCATAATGGGATTTCTGAAAATATTGACCGGTACAAAAACGCAGACACTTGAGCGGGATGAGGAAGTACTGACGACTGACATTGTTCAAAAAAGAAGGAGTGAATCTTCAGGAGATGCGATGCAGTCTTACAGCTTATTCACAGACCCAAAAACTTAAGCACGGAAGGAATATAACGTAATAAATTGGGGTGACATATATGTGGGACATTGCACACGGTACAATGCTTGTGTTAGGTGCTTTGTCATGGGAGACTTGATGTATCATTCCCCAAAGGAAGCAAGATGGAACAACATAATCATTAGGGTGATCCTTTTTTTTCTTAAGTTGAAAGGTCTTGGAGTTTTCAAATGTTAGTCGTGAGGTTGAAAAATAAGCTCTGAATTCTTAACCCTTAACTGCCCAAATTAATTTATAGGTGACAAAAAAAATTAAAAAAAATATTTTACACATTCACATTGGCTGTTGAAATTCATATTTGGTGTAGAAATTAAAAAAACTCAGTTTAATCACAACTTATCTATATTTTCCATGTATGGAACATTGGGAATACATATGTAAATACACTTATGTGCTATATAGGGCACAATAGTAATTTGACCCCTTTTCATTGAAAAACTAAATTAATAAGTAACATATAACTTAATAAACTAGATTATCCATCATAAATAAAACCATAATAGGTCTGCTTTCGAATCGCACTTTAGAATTAAACAATAGGCAGTATTATAAACAATCATAAATCATTAGGATCATACATGGACAAAATCAACTCAATATTATAAGATGTGGTACAAAACGCATAAGTATCCCATTATTTTTGAAAATTCATCATTTTACAATTTTCATTGAATCAAGGAACTTATAGCAGGCTAAACAAAAAATAATAATATAACAAGTTCCTTTCTTTTATGTAATCAATTATCGCTATGAATATAGTTCTTGAATACTTTAATTTCAAGGTTTGTTATCGAAAGTTCTGAAACAGTTGTTTTTGTGGTTTAGGCACAGGTTTACACTATATTTTTGACATATGATGTAAGATTTCCTAGAACAAATTTTGTTCTTGCATCGGTTCCTTGTTTCCTGAACAATAGGCAAGTGGTTTACTTTATCATAGTGCACTGGATTGATAGGAGCCTGACTTTTAGGCTTGATTTTCTTCTCAAGTGGTGGTCTAGAAAGTCATCCTCTCTTATTCTGAACACTCATTTTTCCTGAATGCATAAAATAGAAGCCCAATTGTACTTTGAACTCTGGAAGCTCCAGAATATCCTTTTGATCGCATCTTTATCTCTTTGCATTTCCTTCGGTAAAGTAGCCACGAGTTCACTATTGTTAGGTCAATCATGTGGAAAACCGTACGTTGGAAATACTACTTAAAATTTATATTTGTCCTGTATAGAGATAAGGACTGGTCAGCAAGATCAACACTGCCAATTGAACAGTTGTAACGCCTGACAATGTGCTGTAGGTCAATCTCAACCTTTATTTTGCCCTCGAGTCAATCCGTTACTGATTTGCTAGAGGGTTTACTCTAGCGAATACGGAGACAAGAATTACATTCATTTTACATAATTAGTTTAGCAATTGTCATAATTCTTTTGCATAGTTCTCATAAGCACCTCTACCGTATTTTAGCCAGGCTTTGTTACATACCTTATATGTACCCAGGCCTGTTAGTCTAAGGGTTCTTATTGTACCGCAGCACCAAATGCCTTGAACAGCTAAGTGAACCAGCTGTCGAAGAAAATCAGGTTATTTCGGTGTTTTGAGACTATTTTACATATGTAAGGGCGGTATAATATCTGAACTTGTTTTCAAATAGGGAACATTTTCATGTGCAGCCGAGTCAATTTTACCAGTGTAGGGAATGAAATCATATGTCATACATTCACTATCAGCTAAAACAAAAAGTTTAAATCTTAATTTTTTTTATTTCGATGGTTTGTACTGTTTGAACTGCGATGTACCTTCAAAAGGAATCATTTGCTCATCAATAAATAGAGTTTAAATCATGTGTATAATCTTGAACTTCTTTCTCAAATGGTCTACAAGCAATTTGACTTTGGAAAGCCCATTATTTTTTAATTTGGGATTTGTAATGAACAATATATTATCAGTACAATATATGTTACTTTTGATAAATTCAAATCCATTCCTTGACACAATCTCAGTTGAAATTTGGTTCATTTTATGCAGTTTTGTTGACCATTGCATTCCCATATTCGGTAGTTTACTAATTGAAAAATACAAAACTAATTGCAATAAATGCTCAAAATCGTCTTTAGTCATATTCAAAGGTTTATCTATGTCATTTTGATTGGCATATAAGTTTGACTGTCAAGTTATTTCATCTATTACATCCTCGCTAAAAAAATACTTGAAGTAATCAATGGGATCTTCCAACTGCGACTAAACAAATTCTACCCTAATGAGAGATTTCACAAATGTTGTTACATGTATTTCTTCCTTATCATCAAGTTTTATCCATTGTTTGCTTAGATTTCTAGTGTTAGATTGTCTTTCTCCTCCCCCTTCATGATTGTCGTTCATTTCAATTATTTTTTTATCATGAATTTCTGAAAAACTTTCCTTCATAGCCACTTCAACATCAGAACAACAGAATCAGAAGAACAACAGAAGAATAAATAAACATGTTTATAATATAATTTAACCGAATATTATCTTTATAATCAGTGAATAATATTCTGCTATGAAAATAGTAAATATGTTGAATATATCAAGCCTGAGGAGCAAAATAATACAACACGTTTATTAAATTGCCAGATTGCACATTTATAGACCACGTACAATTACAAAAAATGAACTATATATAAATAATAGTATAAAAAGGTTAATAAAATATCTAAAACAAACAAATATTTAATAGAAAAAATAGACAAGAACATGTATAATAAATACGTGAACAAAATTTTACAACACATTTCAATATATAAATACATTAATACTTTGTTGCATAGCCCTTATTATTGATTATAGCTTCTAGACGTTTATGTTCGTTCACTAACAGCCTTTTACCAGCTTCGGGCGTAATCTTATTCCATTCTTCAATGCAAATTATTTGAGCTCAGTGATGTTATTGGGGCCTTTCTTCTGAATCTTCAATTTCAATTCCCACCACAAGTTTTCGATCGAATTCATGTCAGGGGATTGACTTGGCCATTCTAAAATGTTTATCTTCTTCATCCTCAATCATTCCTTGGTTTCGTTTGCAGTATACTTTGGATCATTATCTTGTTGGAATTTCCATCCACGTTTCAATTATAACAAACGAGCTGAAGGTAGGAGTTGGTCTTCCAATATTTCATAATATTTCCTGCCATTCATGGTTCCTTCAATGATGTGAAGTTTCCCTGCCCCTGAGGAGCTGAAACATCCCCACACCATGATTGAGCCACCTCCAAACTTAGCAGTGGGTATGGTGCACTTTGGTTTATACTCTCCGTTTTGTTACCTCAAAACAAGGTTTGTGCTGTTTCTCCCAAATAGTTTGTTTTGGTTTCATCTGACCACAGTACTGAGTTCCAAAACGCTAATGGCTTGTTCAAATGGTCGTTGGCATACTTCAGCCCGGCCCTGACATAAAGTTTCTGGAGAAAAGGTGTCCTGTTGAAGGGTGCTGGAGCGAAGACCTTTATGGCCCTGCTGATTGTGAGTTTGCTTGCTTCGATCTTAGATGCCATGAGATCACCTTTCAATTCTTCACGAATAGTTTGAGGCCTCTACACTACTGTTCAGACCAATTTTTGAGCAGCACTGTCGTTAATTTTTCGTAGACAGCCAGTTTGAGGCTTGCTGAGAATCGTATTCCAGCATTTCCACTTACGTATTATGGTTCCAACCGAGGCTATAAGAACACATAGTTGTGCATTTATTGTCCTATATGCCAAACCTACATTATGGAGCTCTATAATACGTTTGCAAAGATCTTGGCTGATGTCCTTATTCATAGCCATGCTTACAACCTTTCAGAAAGAGAATTGCTGTACCAATTACACCTTATTAAAGATGAATGCTGACAAAAGTTCGGTTGCTAAACAGTAGAATGTATTAAAACATTCTGGAATAATCCTACAATAATTTCCATGTATAATATCGAGAAAAAAGTTGGGTATTGTAAACATTTGTTCATGTATTTATTATACATGTTCCTATATATTTTTTCGTAATAAATATTTGTGGATTTTAGATATATTATTAGCCTTTTTATACTATTGTTTATATATAGTCACATTTTCGTAATTGTACGTGGTCTATAGATGTGCAAACTGGTGATTTAATCAACGTGTTGTATTATTTTGCTGCCCATGGGATGTATGGTATTGACACTAACCCATTGGATCAATTTCAGGTGCAGTGGAACTTCGGTTCTCAAACGTTTATGTACTTGTACAAATCAGTTTTCATCCTCAAAATTCGAGCCAAATTTACCTCTGTTCTCGACCGAAAATTTGAAACTCAATCAACTCGAGAATGGTGCGCAGTTGGTTCAGCATTCCCAATCGACTTGAGCACAGTCGATGGAGACCAAGAGGCTGAACGCAGCGTACCCCTGGAAAGATTAGTTGTTATTCCCACACGCTGTCGTTAAGTTATCTATCTCTTCGTTCATTAGAAATGTATGTATGTACAACAGTACATACATACATTTCTCTGCGTGTTATTGCTGTGCTGCTTAGCCTTCAACCATGCCTCCTAAGAAGAGTTCAAGTGTTAGCGATAGAGCTGAGAGGAAAATCTTCCAAGCAACGATCGAAATAAAGAAGGGGGTCATAGCAAAACATGAAATCGGAGAGCAGGTGTCGGACCTTGCTGCGAAGTATAGCATACCGAAGTCAACCATATATATGATCCTTATAAAACAAAGACGTGATAAAAGCTGCTGATGCTGCCAAATTCTTATGTTTTTGTTTTTCTTACGTAAATTAGTAGTTAATATATTATTTGCTGTTTGAATAGATGATTTTTCATTATAACATGTGTAGTTTTAATGATATATTACTGTTCATTTTGGGATCGGGAACGAATTATTTTCTCATACATTATTTCTAACGAAAAAAAAAGATTTGGAACTCGACCAAACCGGTTCTCAACCAGTTTTCTGGAACAGTTTATGATTGAGAACCGAGGTTATACTGTATATAGGTGGGATCATTGTTTATTTCATTCAGCACTCCTTCGTCAAACAACTCAATATCAGAACAGTCACTATCATTGTCAATATCTGAATATAATGATGTCCTTGTAGAAACATTTCTTAGTCAGTAGTAAAATGACGCTGGTTCTCTCTATCAATAACCATGTAAGATATACAGAAAACCTCTATAATTTGAGCAATAAATACTGCTAAATTTTGTTACGTAATACTCCTTGTTTTTAATATGTCATACATGGCACATGCGAATATATGCACCTGTATGTCTCGTATGCCACATACGACATGGTTATTTTTGCTATTGTACGAAAATCAACATTTGATTTACGTCAAATATTTTATTAATTTATTGTATATGATATAGTCAACATCGTATATTTTTTTCATGTCACTGTCTTACCTGATGAATAGTCCATTCTACCCAAAAAATGGTGAAATTAGGAGCAGTACTGCAACAAACTTTTTTCTAGCCTTGAAGTCCTGTGAGTGAAGGTAATGCGCACCTTCAGCTAAAACCACACCGCAATGAAACGTCAACTGAACGTGTAAAGAAAGAGTCTAGGTATAGTTTTTAATCTGATCGTTGTTGAAGTTTGCTTAATTTTAATATAAAATTGGTGTACCAAATATTAAAAAATAGACAGTTAAGGGTTAAAGTAACCAATTCGAACAGCGTTTACCAATTCACGCTTATTTCTAGTGTATGGAATAGGCTGGAAGATTCTGTATATATATATTTTTCAATTAGCCAGCGCTGTACGAATACATGTCTGATAGTTCTAAGAAATCAAACACAAATTATTTTGATCTAAAACGTATATTTGAATACCCCTAGACCATTGCAAATTATGAAAAATGAGAACCTATCTAATGATCGCGGGATGAATATGCAAGAACATCAATTAGTACAGACTAATCTGGTAAATATAGATAGAGTAGAACGAAACTTGTATAAAAGGGCGAGGGACTTTGAGATACGGAGGAGGAGGAATAGAAGGTAGATTTTAGCAAGAGAAGGAGCGTGACTTGATTGTAGATTGCACGTTAATTTGGGGCTTTGGGAGTTGGAAGGGCAAGTGTTAATGTGATTTCAAACACATCAAATTATGACTCTCCTGTTGACAGTCGGCTGGAAATTTTAACATACACTCAAACAAATGTGTTGGGATCATTTTTGAAGAACAGTTGTACATTGTACAGTATCTATGTGGTGCAAAGAACTGGGAGACATGCCGGTGCAGTGGTTCATTTGCAGGGAACGAAACAAGTTTTTTGTTTCAAAACAGAACACAACAGATATCGTCTTCAAGTGCTATGGATGAGTGTTAAATTTCTATATTCTAGTTACCATTGCCAAAGTTTTCGTATGATTTACAAATTCAACGGTTGGTGATATCTACAGTAAAAATGTCTTCAGCGATCTAAATAATATTTGCATTAAAATGTGAAAGTCTATCATTGAATTTGATCCTTCAGCATCGTGCCTAACTATTCAACCGTTAGGAATAGGATTATTATGTCTTGATAGAATATAGTTTCAGTGTTGCGTTACAATAATTCCGGTTATGTATTTGAAATTCTCTATTAAATTAGGATTTCGATTTTATCTACCTTAATAGAACAGACTGATGTTAACTGGCAATTTTACGTGTCTAATATTCTTCTCACGTGGATCATCAAGATAGAGTACTTTGAATTGTTTTAAAGTACGGAGGGCTGTGTTCCTCCAGAGGCGATAAAGTCATGATTTCTTTTTATTAGTTTCATCATATCATTCACAAAAACTGGTGAGAAACAACGGGAAAAACAACAATTTTCTAAGAAGTATGCAGAAGTAGAGAGCTACTGTGTGTGTTTGGAGCAAATATATGAAAGTAGCAAACAATAATATATACAAATTTTATTCATGCCGCACTGATAATACTGATAATACGTGAAACGAGCGTAAAAAGTTCATTAAAATATGACAATAAAAACAGTAAAAACAAATTACTGAAATACACTGTAGGAAAACGGAACTTCACACCCTTAGATATAAATCGTGATTTTGAGCACGAACCCTTTTCATTTGATTTCTAAAATTATTTTTGTAGTTCAGAGTGAGTCATAGTCTTCGAATCTTTGAAGGTCACCCATTTCTTGTTTTTACGCTACAACTGAATGCGCAATGTATGACGGCATGCACTTTGACGATAGCGGATGCTGTAGACTTCAATTTTTTATGGATTTATTTTCATTTCCCTGCTTCCGTCAAAACAAATTCAAGTGCCTGCCGCTCGAAAAACATGGACGTGTCACCGAAAACCGAACTTATCCGGAAGTGTAGTTACTTCTTTTGATTTATGTAAAACCCTGTGATTTGATTCTGTAGTTTTCTACATTCCTTATAGAAAAGTTTAAACTCAGAAAGAGAGCAAAATTTGGAATGAATTTCTAGCTTCAAGAAGATTCGGAATATTGACAAAAAGCATAGACAAGAAAAATGTTGTATCAATAATATTTTTGGGTTTTGTTTTACACATGAAAAGAGGCATAAGTGAAATTTCAATATTATTAATCAACGTAAAGATAATAAATATCTATAAACAACACTTTTTATAAATGAAATATAATTGTATTACTAAATATTAGATATGTAATGCATTTCGTAAGCATAAACTCCTCACCAGCAGCATTTTTAGAGAAGATGAATTTCTTTTGATAATATTTGAAAGTTTTCGTTTTGATTACAGATTTCTTTCGTTGTTATGCTAATAAATTCGTGCATTTTTATGAACTTATAAAGTAAAAGCTTATACTTTGTTGGTAGAGTGATGTGGATACAAGTCCAGTGTCATGAAAAAAATTAGCAAAGCCATCATTCAACTCAGTCTTCACAGACAACTATTGGTGCACAAGCTACAAATTTAGCGTCATTTGATGCACGACAAATTTTCTAGATCAAATAATCCAAAATTGGTACAGAATAAATTACAAATACCCACGAAGATAATGCAGATTCCGACCAAAAACTGAGGTACTTGAATTAATTACTTGAATGAATTATTTCCTTAATTATTTAAAATGACCGCTAGCTCCGAGCTTAAATCACTAGTTGTATACGCAATGTGAAATACTTCCCAGGAGACACGCATACTTCTTAAACTTCGAGGTTTGATGTGGTAATGCTGAAACTTTGCTCGAAGCAACTGATTAGCTAAAGAATTTCGCGAAATTCAGGCATGAAAAGTAGAAAGCTCATATCACTAATTGAGAGAAATGAGGCCATAGCAAGCAATAAATTTTGTTTCTTCATTGAGAAGATCCTACTGGAATGAAAAGGTAAGGAGTTTAATTTGTTGTGGGACAAGACACAAGATACTATGGGGGCTTGTATTTGACGCAGTACCACCAGTTAACTTTCAATCTGGGTCTTCTAAGAATTAAAATGTATACCTAACAACGATCGCCTATGCTCAAGAAGTCACCAACATTATTGATTGTACTTGGAAGCTTACCTGCCTCATACCGACCTTTTGCTCTAAGAAAATATGATAATTCTGTTTATTTAAATGCTCTCAGATGGGAAATAAACTTGCACCGGAGAAAATATTTAGGAGCTGGCTAGAGAGAATTCAGTGAAATGAAAATTATCTAATAATTCTGAAAAAATATTAGGACCATTTGATTGAAGTAGTTATTCATTTTTCGAAGAACAGTATTTAAAATTTCGAAAAAAAAATTGCCTACAAAACCAAAGCCCTGTCACATGCAGCGAATGTAACTAAGCTATATCTTGCCAAACTGTAATATTACCCTTCAGCGACAAATTTTTTCATGGGAAAATATTTTTCGAACCTATAATTTCTTGAGACACGTATCCAAGGATATTAAATAACCGTGTTACATTCACAAATTATTATTTATTCATCAAAAATTGAGAGACGACATATACAGGGTGCACCTAACAAATATATACTATTTAAATTCCAATAACTTATTTTGTGTTCAGCGGAGGAAATATGTACAACCACCATCAAAAACCTGATAAAATAAAACTTATTTACATGCGCTACACCTTTTCTAACTGAGCTCGTCAGGTTTCAATGTAGCAGGATGACCGACGGTCGAAAACATCTATTACGTTCCGTAGAGCTTCACTGTATATAGCTGCGATGACTTTTCCATGGAAGTGATACTATCTGAATTTAAGCTGAAATCTTCTCCTTCCAAAATCCCATAGTTAAAAATCTTATGGAGAGAGGTCTGGAGATTTTGGTGGCGAAAGGACGTCCCCATTCTTCGAAATGACCTACCCAGCAAAACGATTTCAACCAGTCCAAGGCGTTGTCCTCATGAATGAAAATATTTTTTCAAGATCCTGAAGATGAACTTCTCTGGTTCCAGCAGGACGGTGCCCTAGCCCACGATTCAAAAGAACGCCATGAACTTGTTGATATTTCTTTTTTCTGGGTGGATCATTATAATAAAATAAGCCAGCATCTACATTGCACATTTACTAAAGGACCGACACCATAGGTCTTGTTGTTATGAAAAATTAAACATGTTGTCATCGTTACCATGAAAATGATTGGAACGTAAAGTCAGTTATCCTACTTATTTTGCAATTAGTCCATTGACCTTAGGTCAATCTATTGTTCAAATCTTTTTCTGTGTAACAAAGTACAGTAAACACAGTCATACCTGGCTAAGTTTGAGAACGTAATTTTGTCCTAATTAGCGGTTGCTCACGTATATCGATTTTTTCTAGCAGTATCATCTCTTGTTTCTATATGGATGAAAATTGTCGATGGTAACTCTACAATAGAAGCGAACTTTTTATTAAACTAAATTTGTACAGCTGAATGAAGAACGTAACTTGAAATATCAGGATATAAATCAATATACAATATTGATATGGAATTATCTGATACAAATCCTGAATAACACTATAACGTCAATTAAACATAAATTGGGTAAGTAAACGAATGTGGTGAGTAGCTATTGACTAGGAAACATGAATAAGAAAGTAAATATGATATTCTGTCGCAAAAATTTGTATTTAATGCTTTACAACAAGCATTGAAATGGAGATAAACATATATTTCACCAGTTATTGGTACAAGTTTTATGACATATTTTTACCCTCTTCTTGTGTAACAAGCTCATATTGAGCTTCTTCTGTGTCTCCATTTTCGTTACTTTCAGTAGTCTCGTTGTTCTTTTTCACTACAAGAATTTCATGTACGAAATCATTATCGTTCTCATTGTAGTACTATAAGTTATAATCAATACTCAGATGACAGTCACCGTTATTCACTGTTTAGATGTTCTGACTGACAGGATTATCTTATGTCAGTTCAACGTGATCATTAAAAATATATACATAAACCGCAGTACGAAAAACCATTCTGAATTGTCGAACACTGCATTCCAAGCAGGTAATCGCAGGTAAATATTGTATTGCATCCAAGCAGGTAATCGCAGGTAAATATTGTATTGCATCCAAGCAGGTAAATATTCTACTGCATGTTGTAGAAATTCTTTTCCGACAACTATTTTTCCTGTTGATATTGCTATCAAAATATTTTATCTACAATACTTACCACACCACTTCTACAATTCACAAAGTTGTTGCACTTTTATGTATATGACATTTTTATGAGTTATGTCATCGTTGCTAGAAGTCTAGGTGGGATTGTTTACATTACTCAAAATCAGGTTGAATCATGCTCTTAGTGATCGAGGAATGTGGGGCTAAGTTCTCAACGGTGTCATAATAGAGAGATTTGAGTGTTCACTGAAGTAGTTCAATCTGAACACACTACAACAAATGTTTCGTAGAATAGCTTGTGTTTAAGAAACACACTGCAGTGTTTTCAATATTATATCTGCAAGTGGTGCAGGTCAATTATTCAGAGAACGTGTGCCATTACTTCATGAAAGATTTGTATAGTAACGAACATACGCGATAAGCTGGAAACATGAGGCAACATTGCTTCCCTTGACGCATGACATGAATACATTGAACTTTTTTCATAACAGCCAGTACCTAGAGCAAAATGTAATAATTCATGCTGAGGATTTAACTCGAAGAGTGTATCATTTGATGGGAAAGTTGCCCCATCTTGATTGCCCCATCTACTATTTAACAAGAAACACTCTAATGACTTCCTGACAGAAAGACATACTCAGGTTTTTGTAATTAGTGTGATACTTTTGATATTCTCTGTTTTTGGACTAATCATGTTTAAACCCTCTATCTGTACCTAATCTTGACACAAAAAGTGACCAGTGATGTCAATGCCTCCAGTTACCACAGGTTATTTTTTTTTTTGATTTGACGAAACTTTAGCTTTGATATGGCTATGGTAATAATCAGAATTAACTTTCAGTTTCCCTGGCTTGGTGTTATCGAGTCTCAAAACTTTCATGCCAACAACAGTTTCTTTGAATACACTGTTTTGGACGATGCTTTTAAAACAGAGAACAAGAAACGAGAGTCTATAAGAAAAATAATGTATTCGCATTGACCCAGGGAAAAAAGAAAAATATAGCAAACAGGATAGTAAAGCCGGTAAATGGGGATATAAACTATGAAACATGGACCTTTATTTTTCGTTGTCAGAATAGTGTGGCTCATGATATGGAATTACGCATGTTGGCACGATATGTTCTACGTTAGCCAAAACGTCTGAAACAGGTATCATTGCACCGTACACTCATGATATGAAGCACCCCCTGCACAATTGTTTGCAGTTGCCCGCAAAGCAACTGCGACAATTTGAAAAAGTTGTCTCACAAAAAAAGCCTTTTTGGTGCCAGTGGCAAATTTGACTCTTTGCCTGATAGCATGAGAAGTTTGAATTACTTGTTCCACAATAAGGCTGGAATGCTCCATGCATTTCTGTACGCAGTTATGCATAATGTCTTTGGTTATGATTTCTTGTGTGATGATAGACTGCTAAACTAAAACAAAATGGATTTAGTCCATGTGAAATAGAGCAAAAAAACTTACCTGTTGCCATCATACAATTCACCTGGGAAGCAGACCTCCTTGTGAAGTCAGGCATGTGTGATGTACACACATACTTAAATCTCAGACCGTAACTTGGAACTGAGTCAATGACTGGTTATGTTTCATATACAGTATATACCTTGGTAATCCACCTCCCGAATGATCATTGTTCGTAATCATAAAACTAAAAAACCTGAACAGCTAGTGTGAACATATTAAAATAATACATTGAATGCATTAATATCTCTCTCAAAAATAATGGTTTGAGGAACCTCATAAGGCCTCAAGTTCAGAACGATTTTAGTGCACTCCCTTCCAGAACCAGTCAGAAACAATTAAAATAACATTTAGAAATTATACAAGCTTAATTTCAAATGACTGATTTTTTTCGTTACACTAACATAAAATAAATCAAAGCATTTAATTTTGGTAGAACTTCCTAAACATTCCGCGCTAGGTACGCAGCACTCACAGCATTTTCAGTTCTGAAACCCCTCATAGTAAAGCGTCAATGTTAAAATATTTCCAAAAACAATTTATGAAATGATTTGTTTTATTCCCGAAGCGATGCATAAAAAGAAGTCTTGGTTTAATGTACAAGAAATACCTTTCATTCATGTTTACAGATTTCATTTGTCGAAATCATGAGAAAATCATGAATAATATTTCATGCATATGGTAATACTTTTTTCTTTTTGGGTTTACCTATAAGCCATGAAACTAGATTCAGCTGACCCAAAAACTTCACTACGATTGTCTCATTTCATAAGTCTCACGCTCATAGGTGGTAGATAATTCTTTTGCAAGTAAATTTTAAAAATATCATTTACCTGAGACAGCTTAACAGCTCTTGCAGTATTTATCATTATTTTTGTTGACTCAGTTCCAAGAGAAAATCCAGTTTTATAAAATGTATGCAGAAGAAATTATCTGTATACTGAATTCATTACTTTTAATGCTAATATATTTCGGCCACTAATAGAGTAATCTGACTAATATTATATGCATTTTGAACTCATTCACACATTTATAAAATGTACCTATCTCCTTCTAGATGTATTTTCCGAATTTTATTTATATGAACGCTGGCTGATTCACGTTGAATTGTCACTTACTCGAAGCCATATATTTTGACAAACAGGCAAACTTTCGTGAATATATGAAACAATGGAAAGAATGGTTAAAATATAAAGTTGAATCAACCTTCAAACTAACTATTCAAAAGCATATTTTTTTCTGTTGGTATTGTGAACACAAACTAAACTCTTCTCGACAAATATTATATAAGGAAGCACTCAGCATCGAAACTACCTGGGGTAAACGTATGACTACGGTTCATTTGTGTGCGTAAAGTGCGTGCACGTAAGTGAAAAAGCTTGCATGATTAAGGTCTGTGTGCGTTTGATGCCTTTACTTTAAGCGGCATTGGACTTGGGGGAATAAACGAAGAATAGTCCAGACGAATCATTCCTATTGTCTTTTTCTATTTCATTTTACAGTATTACAATTTGTTTGGTTTTCATCTCTATATGGCATTGGTTTCTATCACCAAGTTTGAGTCGTTCCATTTTTTTTTGTAAAAGCTATACCATGTTAAATGAGTTCAATTCAATAATGGTACACTCAAGAAACGTCCTTCAAAATCCTGTAGATGTTGTCTAAATAGTATTAACTATATGAAATATGATGATAAAAAATGTTTACATGTTTTTTGATATACTAAAATTTTGTCGAAATTGTCGATTCTGAAAGCATACATAATGACGTATTAATTATGAAATACAGTCCAGTATTATGAATCTTTCTTTCATTTTGAGGTAATTACCGATAGTTCATACCATCAAATTCTTCAATTGCTACAGCAAAAAAAAAATAACTATACATGTAACTCTGTTTTGTTTTGTTCGATCACCTTTTTTATTACTGTCGTGATCGCAATAAGATCTCATCCAAATACAGGTGGCGTTAGAGTTGAGCGGAGTGCCATCTGCAAGGCGTTACTGATGAACTAATAATGTAGATGACAGTATGTTAGTCCTATTGATAATATTGGGAGCAACAGTTTCCTGTAAATTTCCGGTTGCGAACGGTCGCTTATATCAAGGGGAGGTTCAATTCTAGCTGAAAAAAATAGTCACTGTACAGGTAACTTAGATTCGATCTTCGTATTCATGACTTTGTTGAATACTATGAAGGAAATAAAAACTAATACTGAATGGATTTCACACATATAGGTTCTCATTTATGGGTCGTAACATTTGGAACATCATTACTGTACAAAACTGAACAGTATATCTTAACTCACTGTTCCGGTTAAAAAATTAAACGCACATTAATTTGTTTCTAAAGAATGTTTCAGCTATTAAAGAACGTAGGTTACTTTAATAATAAAAGTTATGTAAAAATAAAGCTAGAGGACAAGCAGTCTTAAACCAGAAATTTTATGATCAATCTGAATACCCACAAATAGTTTCTCCTCGAGTATACACAAAGAACCTTTATTTTCTTGTAATTTTCCTGTCTTTCAAATCACCTTACAACTAAGCAGAAGCAATTATCAACGTAAAATTAAAATATTAGTCTTTGATTGGCTGCAGGCGCAATAGTGTCGATCAATGAAGTTAACTTACATGGCCTTTCGATAAGTTTGCTTTCGTCAAAAGTCGGAAATGTGTAAGATGAACATGCTCTCTTTTAAATGTCTGAAAAAAGTTCAGAATTCATCTTGAAACATGCAAATTGAAATAATCTCTGTTGACGCAAGTTAATGAAACATCCCCTTATTATATAAGTATTGCAATAAAAATTAAAAACAATTGTCTATGTTCAGATATCCTGAGTATAAATAAATTAACTACATAAAAATGTAAAACAGTGCAACGAAAAGTTTAACCTGAATTTTCCTAAAAACATTAAACGTATTTTCTTTTAGTGTGTTTATTGTCAATCATGGCATGAAGACGATTTGTATTGTCGCCAATAAACTTACCACATCTGCTTGAGCTGATTACACACCATTTGTCTTAGCATAATTTCTTCAAGTTACTCATAGTAGTCGATTTTATTCAATTACCCTTTGTTCAGTTCTCTCCACAAATTTCCTATCCTGCGAAACTCTATGGATTGACTAGGTCATTCAAAACTGAAATCCGTTTATTAAATATTGTTTTATTTTGTGATATACCTGTATAATTGAGTCTTTCCGTATCACAAGGGCAAAGATGTGGAAAACAAGTCTTGAGAAATCGTCATACATAGTTTGATAGACAGTAATTTAAATAACATAATTAATTATGTGCACATTAATGTTCTTGGTATTTTTTCAACTTCGAAGCGCCTTCTCTATTGTTGTCCTGGAAAAACTAATTATGTTTTGAATTTATTAATTGTGTACACGATAACAGGATATTTTCCAAAAAAATATTATTCTACGTAGTTCATTTTAGAATAAAAAATTTTCATGGTATCGATGTATGGCGTAGGAAAACAGGTGCATGCCATGGTGGATCCATCTCCAAATTTTCATGGTCGAATTTATACCCAGCAAATCAGTTTTCAACGTGCCCGATCAAACGATTTAGTCCCCAAAACATTTTTGTCCGTTCATAAGTCCTCTTTGGAAGTCAAGAAAGCTTTAGCGCGTACCTCCTTAAGAAAATGAGTTTTCCTTGGCGAGCGAAAAAAATCATATTCACGTTGTGATCGACTAATGGTTCTACGTTAAGCGTAGTATCATATGGCTTCAAGTCTCCGCAGTAGTCTTAGGGTAATTCGTGGTCATACCTATAATTTTCTACACATTTTTGCATAGTTATGTTTTGAATCTATGAGGACAAGGCCGTCAACTTAGGAGTCTGTTTCATAAGTTGTGAAGACCTACGAGATTTCTATTTGCTCTTCACATTATGAATTGCAGTACAAGGGGCTTTATTATGATGAGAATTTTCCCTTTACTCAATACCGTTTTCAGGAAGCGTAATAATAAACTCCATCAAATATTGATTGGTTTGCTTATATTTTGAATTAGCTATGGTATTGACACTGCGTTTAAAGGACTAGTAATGACGCCAAAAATAGTCTCCAAGTTGAATATTTTAGCGTGTCGTTTCTTGGTCAATTTGAACCTTTGATATGTTCGAAATATCTGAAATATAAAATAATTACATTTATTTATTAATGTGTGGTATACTCTCGGCTGTCTTGTTTTCTTTTCATGCTTTATTTATTCAGATGATATCCGAATTCTGATTTTGCATTGATTCTATTGCACAATGTTATATAAATAAAACAATTTTTATTAAGCTGCATCAATTGAGACTTTTGGAATATCTGTTTTTCATAATATATTATAAATTTTTGAGGGGAACCATTTTTATCTAGCGCCAGTTGAAGGTTTTGACTATCAGTTTCAGGAGTAAAAGTCGGCTGAGGGACACAAACCCTACCCATGCTCGCTGCTGCCTGAACACCCCCGTCGAAGCTTAAGGGTTATTATTCCAGTTAGATGAACGTGACGTTGAACTGATATCGTTCCGACGAAGAGATTTCTAATAATAAAGCAGTTGCTCGTAGAATTTCATGGGAACGATTATCTCCCGCACAGTGTAGAAAAAATCCTTTCGAAGAATGCGGTAGATTATTACGGTTGAAAATATGTAGGATATCTTTTTTGAAGAAAGAGTTCAAAAAGGTGAATGAGAAGATGAATCTAAGGGACGACGAATTTGGATATTTTGAGCCCATACTCATGACCAAAGAAAAATCTGGAAGTAACAAAATGATTGAACTAAATATAAAATACTGATTTTATATTGTCAGTAAGTGAAGCACGTATTAAAAATTCGACAACATGATTAAATATTAGGCTTGCTGCAGTGAGTATGTGTTCAAATTGCATTGGTTTAAAAAATGGCTTAAACGTACGAATGTAAGGTTATTTCAATTAAAATCATACGAGAAATAGTGCAATAATTCATATTTTAGACAACTGCCTCATTAAAGCACATTGCGTGATTCAAGTATTTTGAACCGTTATCAACCCAGTGATCGTAAACCAATTATTTTTAGTGATTGATTGTCTTTGCAAATACTTGAGATTTTTCCCGGTTTTGTGCATAATTTTCGTCTCCCAGTTTATATTTCAATTGCTGAGAAGTCTGTCTGGCTTCTCAACGACTGTAATTAAAAAAATTACATGACACCAATATTTTCAGTGTTGGTTTTAGTACGTCAAATTCAAATTCAAATTTAATTTAAATTAAAATAATTTAAATTAATTGAATTTAATTTAAGTTCAATTTCAAATTTAAATTACATTTAAGAATCAGTTATAAGTATCACGTTTTCTAAGGTATTTATAATTTTATGCCTTTCAAAGCTTTGACATTTTATCAAATATTTATGTATCATATGAGAACAATTTGGTTTAAGTTTCAGTACGTAGTCGTGAAACATGATGAGGGTTGAGCTGAAAGGATTTGAAGGAGCACTTCTTTTATTGAATGCCATATTTCATTACTTCCAATTATCAATGAACACTTTTAATATTGAAAACCGCTATCAACTGTTACAACAGTTAAAATAGTTACGTTCACTATAAGATGGTATTTGAAAAAAGAGCTACTGCAATATTTTATGGAAGATTTCATACCCCCTCACCAAACTTGACAGCTCCTTCTAACGTACAGCCGATCTTTATTTCATTCAATCGTGGAACTCATGAGTCCAAATATTTTGCTCCTGTTCTCAGTTACTTTTTCTCGCATAATTCTTCCATGTTTATCAATAATATACAAAAAGTCGTTCCTTTTTATCCACTTGTTATTGAGAATTTTAACACAAACGTTGATTTGACATAAACGGTAAACAATTGAACTGAATCTTTGTATTCTCCTTCATTCGATTTAGTCATACGCTTAAGCCAAAAATATTTCAAAAAACGGTTAGGACAGTTGTGCAAAACTTATTCGGTATTTTTTTTTCTTTGATTATTAGCAGATAGGAGTCAGTACGATAGGTATCGCACGTTTGGTAACGCTTGAGAATATCATCGAGCAGTCTCAAAAAGTGTTGCTCGATCAGTGCCAGTTTAATTACACACTAATTTTGTACAGAAGCTTCACCGACGATGACAATAATATTGATGAATCGACCCTGTATTATTTTTTCCTAATTTTCAAGCAGTGAAAATTTTACTACGTACGTATTTACAGTTATTTCATAAGTTTCCGCATAGTCATCAGATAGAAATTCGTTTTTCTTACAAAGTCTTAGAGTTCAAGAGTTTTTACTGCAAAAGTTTGAACTGATTAGTGTTCAGATTCTGTACTGCCATTATAATGTTTGGTTTAACAATTCTGTCATTGAGGAAGAATTTACATTTATTCATTCGTGATGTAAAACAACTGAAGAACCTCATCTTTGTCAAATAGTTACAGTTATCGAGCATTGTGCATTTAAAAATGGATTTTGCACTCTTGTTCAGAGGATTTTAACCTTTGCTTACTATACTCGCTGTAAATTCAATTCGTTAAAGTTTCTATTGTCATGGAATAAAGAATGTTTTGGCTTTCATTATCGTTAGTGGAAATTTCTGCCTTTTACCTTTTGAAACACGTCATTTTGTTTAATATTATTTCAACAATATATATTGAGTACATATTTTGTGTATTTTGTTTCTTCCAAATTTGATTTTTGGGGATGCACTTAGGTTTCAACCTTTGAAGTTAAATCTACAGGCCTCTCTCGCATTTGATAAAAATTGACACTCAGAGTTGCTAATAGTGCTGATTATTGTAAAAAACTTTTAAACTTTTATCTCAAACATTCATTTTTGTACGGAAAATAAATATGGTCATTGTAGAACAGTGTACATAGTAATATCAAGTAGTACTATCAATATCGTCAGCTTTATTCTAATTATTAATATGATTGCACTATTAATTAGATAGATTAACATTGTTAGTCGGAAGTAATCCAACCGGTAATTTGCAAGTTGATGCTAATTCTAGTTCACCGGTGTTTAAAGTCATTCAAATCATCGCAAAAGTTAAGTAAACGGAAAGACCTGGGTAACAGGTTTTGTTTCATGAATGATTTCTGTATCACTTTATTCCAGACGAAAAGTAACATTGCAGTCACTTGAGAGTTCCATATCAAAATATTCCTTGTGTTCGAATGCATTCCTAGAACCCATGCTACATTAGATGACATGTTTCTGAAATCAAGGTAGTTTTCCTACCACCAAACACCGCATCAATTCTTCAACCGATAGACCAGGTGATAATAACTTTATTCATGGCGTAATACTTCTAGTGAACGTCTGCATAAGGCATAAGCAATAGAAAAGACAACCGAAATGAGATTTCGTTGCCAGACGTATGAGTTTTGTGCTGCTCTTAAAAACATAGATTGTCGGCTGAAGATAAAATGACAAATACGAGAGGAGTTTGGAAATATTTTCTCGTCCACCCCTTTCCCCTCAGCGATTCAAATTTTCAAGAAGAAGATTCGTTTTTCACACGAAAACAATTAACTTGCATTTGGAATCCTGGCATACAAACATATTTTTTATGATTCAGTCTCGAACATGACGAAGACAACGTTGAAAAACGAAACAATGCAAGTTTTTTTTCTCATAATTTGAACTATGTAAATAATACTGACAACAAAGATTACTATTTAAACAATGAAGATAATAATTAATTAAAAATATTTGTGAAAAAAGATTTGATGATGCATTTCGTCTTGTAGATGAGGGTATCAAAACTTTTAAAAATTGATATCAGCCTTGCAATTCCTGACAGCCTATTTTTATAAAATAGTGAAAACTACAATAATATTAAGGGAAACATGTATGCCACTACTTTAGGAGTTCTCTCTGTGGGTTAAGAGCTTTACCAACTAGTAGGGCAACTTTTTTTCTTAGTTCACGAGTACAGCTTTGCTATAGGATGAGATACGCTGGGCTTCGAATGTTGGAGTTTATTTACGAAAGCCACATCTAGATCGTACAGTTTGAGGCTTGATACACTTGGAAAAAAAGACACAAGTTTCATAATTTGAATGGAAAGTAGAAACACCTGTCCAGGAATTGGAGTGTAAATAGTTTGAAATTAATCAAAATGATTAATACGATGAAACAACAGTACTAGGAAACTAAGCGAAAAATTACTACGTCGTTATTATAAATGAGACGACAAATTTCACTGACTTGATTACGACTTCAAAAATGCAAACATCATGAAAATGCATTGAACATGATTTTTGTATTATATAAAAATGTGAATAAAACAGAACAAGATCTTTAAGCTTTATTTAACTATTTTTTCAATAAAAATATAAATTAAATAGGAGCGATATGTGACATATTAAATTGGAGCGATATGTGACATATTAAATTCTGTCTACCTAACTTTGGTCAATATTGAAGAATCAAAATACGAATGTTATGTACAATAATGAAGAAAGTACGATGAAAATAACCAATGAATGAATCTTAGAAGCTACGTTAAAATCATTGCTCCACAGCGCAATTAAACAAAGGACTGCAAATGTCCCGCTGCCGACATGGTTGACGCGGCTAGAAATACGGCATGGGACTTGGGTAAACATCCGAATAATTATCGAAGTAATTATCCGACCCAAGAATGGGCCAGAAGGTTCGTTCCTATAGCCTCATTCTATTCTATTATATTCTATTCTAAATGCATCCCAACCGAATCACTGTGTTGGATTTCAATTATGACGGGAAGATGACATTTAGGCTCAGTCTCCTTAGGCTGAATGATGTTAATAGGTAACACAGAAAAATAACCATACAATAATACGATTGAATTATGAAAATATTAGAATGCTGTTATTTCATTTAATTAAGGAATTGCCTAGGATTGAACAATGTTGAATTTATACAATAAGACCTGGTATAACTTGCAGAAAATAGCATTTGGGTCAAGCATTGAAACTAATTACTAGCATCTTAATTTTCTACACTGTCTAAGGAAACTGATAATTGCTATCATGAATGGAAATTTTATATCGAGCACAAAGATACGAAATATCGTACAAAATTTCTGTACTACAAACCTCAAGGAATACAGAAATTCTCCATTGACAAAGCGCAAGCAATGTGTAAAAAAATCTTGAAAAGGAACACAAAAAATAACTGAGTTCAAATAAATGGAACACAATACCTTCTACATAAGTCATTCAAAAATGGTACACGTATAAAATTTACCGGTCAAATTAAAAATAGAAGCAGACTGTAAACACTGCTCAACATGCAAGGCATGAGAAGCAAATGAAATTTCGTTTAAACAGACCTTGTTCCACGAGAAACGTTGTCTCATTACGATTATTACAATTTGAATTTACAAATAAAATTAAACTTTAGATTTCACTTTCTAGCTGCTAACGATGTGAAATGGAAGCAAAATTTTTCGAAAACAGTACTAAAATTAGTTAGAATTTCTAATTGCGGCAGCACAATTATGCAGCGGTGTTTTGCTTATAAGGAGCCAACTACACTACACCCATTGAATCTCATCAAAATGAACTCAATGAAAAGAGACTAATTAATAAACGTATACCACTCGTAAGGTATTTTCCAGTTATATCATAAAATTATTTCCGTTCCAATAATTTAGATCAATGAACATACTATAACAAACGAAACATGTTGTTATTATTTATTCACTTCATTACTATCACGTTCAGATCTCTACTTAAGAAGAACCATTTGCCTTCGTTAAATGGGCGTAACTACGCAATGTGACATATTTAATTTATTGACACATACATATTATTGATGAGAAAAAAGTTTTCTCCGTTCCCCAGGGTGACCTTAACGTTTATATCAGTTAGCGCAAAAATCAGCTAATAAAAACAAGTAACAAAAATATCAAATTCAATTGCAAAAATATGTTTCATAACATGTCAAAAGAAGTGAAACGATTTCGTAATAATTCAAATTTTTACTGTTGAACTTAGTAAATGCAGGGAATCTTTAAAAACACGAGAGTTGTGTTGTCGATTTTATAACAGCAGGAGGTAGAAATTTGGAATGTAGCCTTAGTTTCTTGCTGCTTGAATTTTACTATGCTTCAAGGTGAGAGATAATCGTAACTTCATGGGTTGGGTAAAATTCACAGTCAGATCCATACCAAAAGTAATCTAAGACTTGGGTAAGATACTTAAGACAGACCCAGAGATACCTGGGTAGGCCTGTCCGAATACGGGAACAGAAAATAATTTTAAAAAAATCCACATCACGAAACAACATTTCTAAACCACTGAGCTACAATTACTGCGGAAAAAATTCACTGAAATAATTATGAGATTCGAAAAACAGATTTTTACAGAATTGATTACGGCTTTGAAAATAAAACTTCACGGAATTAATTTCGGCTTTTAAAAAAAATCGTGGTATCATTTATTCACAACCTAATTCACTTGTGAGCATGAATAAAAACAGAACAATATCTTGAAGCGTAATTTGACTGTTTTAGGATCAGCATAGCGAAACAGGAACGAGATATTGCTCATAGCAAAACTATGAACAAGATGAGATACATAAAAGTAGTCTTTTTAATTTGATTTACTATTGAATGCAGAAAATCAGAGAAGAAAGAAGGACACGTGAAATAGCCATTAAATGATTATCAAAACTTACGTAGAAATTCTTTCTACAGAACACACTCGAAACAAGGGGCTGCACTTAGTCCTGCCAACCATTTTATGTAAATAATGTTTTTGGCTGTAAACATAACATGCAATTCCAGTCCAAAGAGTTTTAATAAATTATACACAATTCAACACAAAAAATAGCAAGACAAATGACACTGGTCGATTGTGAAAAATTATTGAAACAAAATTGTTCATAGAATTAATGAATAACTCACAGTTTAATGCTGTTGAATTTATATGAACTGCTGTAACCTACAGAGCTAGAACTTAGGCGAAGGAGTGGCAACCATGAATGTAGGTGGACAATTTCAAAGAAAGTTTAGATATAAGTAAATGAAACACAAAACTATCTATGCACGTTGTTCAGAAATAAACACAATTATTCATAAAACTTGTCCGTCATATTAGAGAAAGAAGGAGAAAGAAAACGATGCACACCCTCCGGGATTTCAGAAACAAATGAAACCTCGTATGACCGTCGTTTCCTTGTCATTCTCTAAATGATTGTTACAATTTAAATTTCCGAATACAGTTAAGATTCAGATTTTAGTTTCTATTTTTTAACAGCGTGTTATAAACATAAAATTAGGTCAAAAATATCACTAGTAGTAATTACAGCTTTTTTTATTTCTGGTACAAATATTACTAGATAATATTTACAACAATTAACTACAGACCACAGATCCTAGTGTCTCAAGATTGCTCTTTTCCTCCGTATCCAACAATGAGCAAGGTATTTAAAGTGCATTGCAAAATTTCTGCGATGAAGACACACATATAGACAATTATATAAGGTGAGATTCAAGATTGTTTTTCAACAATGATACCATATTTTATAATCATTAGTTGTTTCTCTTGAACTGCGAACTGCAGTGTAGCACTAGGGCAGTGAACTAATGCAGACAATCAATTTTCAGTTCACATATTTGAATTTAATTTCATCCTAAAGTCGAATATTCTCCCAGCTGTTTCAAAGCAATCCTAGTCGTTAAATGTTTTTCTTTATTTGATGAAAATTGTCGATTTAAAAGTTTTAGAGACGATGAGAATACATATATATGGGAGCACACATTCTCGCTTACTACATTTTACCACTCAAATTTGAATTTTCTGCTAGATGTATAAAAAACCGCACTAAAATCTCAGCTTTTTAACCAACAATTCAATTTTGTATTCCTAAAATAAAAAAAAAACGAGACATCAACCATCAGTAATTTTTTACGAGCTGATTATGGAAACAGCGATTCTGATTTCCTTGTATCAGGAAATATACAAGCGAGGATTGTTGCGGTCATGCTACCGTCTAAAATGTACCTATGTAGCGTTAGAAGTTACCTCCCCAAATGGTATCACTCATTACCTCTTCAATAGAATACACAAGCGTACACAGAATGTCATTATTATCCACTGAATTTAGAGTTTATGAGCACAACTTATTGAGTCCTTTAATGATCTATGTTTATGTATTAGGTTGTAGCGAAAATTTTGTCCGTTTTTTGAGTTATAATTTTAGGCCATCATTGCATCAATTTGTACTTGTAAATTGCATATATGTGTTGACCTAAATCTTCAATTCAAGCGAAAAACATATTTGACATATTTAACTACAAAAATTTCATGAGGGCAGTATAACAATTTCAGCAGCAAGATCCCTCACAGGCACTTATGGAAATGATGTGGTGAATCAGAAGACATGCTGAAGTTGGTTTTCACGTATCAAACAGGGTGACTCTGGGGAAGTCTAAAGGACGATCCAAGAAAACTACACTCCAAAGGACTCAATTCTAAGGTATTGCAGACGTCATTGATGGAAATATTATCTGTACAACTAGATAACTGAGAAATGAGTTTAATGTGAATCTTGTGACCATATATCGTGGAATGAAATGATGTAAACTCTGCTAAGTTGTCGAGTTGTAGTGGTAGCGAGTTTGATATTCCAATGTTTTCATATCTATTACCGACGTTCCAAAGTGTTTCGAACTTTATCTTTCAACATTTTATCTTTCTTTTTGAACTCTTTAGGAATGACATGATATTTCCATTGCTTCGTGCGTTGTATAATTTTTGAAGCTAGAATTGTTTTTTGATTTAATATAATATGCCCCTAAAAATAAGTACGGGAATGTGTTAACTATACCCATATGAGGAAAACCTATAATGCTCATAGAGTAAGACCACCAGCAGGATCCACCAAGCGCCTATTGATCACAATCGCACGGAGTGGTATATTCTGCCTGAGCAAGCTCCAATATTTCTTTGTAAAACATGGAACATACTCACCTCTTTGAATTTAAATTGCAAACGATGGAACATTGGTCACGCACTAACAAATAAATTTTAAATGATCCTTGAAACCTAATGTAGAAATTCAGTTACAGAAGACTAAATGAAAAGTTATTTCCCTATTTCTTTTTATAGTTTTGTCATTGTGCTAGACACGATATGCTCCTTTCGTGTTATGCACAATAATATGTTCATAAGAATTTATTTCTAAAAATAACGTAGGATTCAACAGTTCAGTTCAGCAGTTCGTTGTTGCAGTGCTGTGAGCATAATGTGAGCTGATTCTTAGATTCATCAGACAAAAAAATTAGTTTGAAATAACCTTCATTGCGCTCTACATAATTGTTTCTTAGCAGACTCCAACCTTGATTTCAAATAAGTCATCTTCACCAACGTGGTCTTACGAAGAGATCGCAAGTTGGGTTTCCGCTGATGTAGTTTATTACTTCTTTCTTTTTTTAAATATGTAAAAGAAAGGAACAGAAGCATGATTTATACATGCTCAAAAAATACTACCGCCACTTCTTGCCAAAATGTTTCGGGCTGCTGATGATCATTAAATTTTCTTTCAGTGTCAAACCCTTTCAAATTGTTCACGATAAACCTACTGTACTGATAAAAACGTTCAGGCTCTTAAAAATGTTACGGTACTTTTCATTGGCTGAATGCACAGGACTTAAATTTTATTTCAAATCTTTTGAAAACTCATGTTGCTTAAGTATCTCGTTTTAAAGACAGAGAGGCGTCTAATCAATGACTGCCACAAAAATCTATAAGTTACCTCACAGATGCATTCACTACATTAATAAATCGTTTTCAGAATATTGTGGCGTAGAAAGTTCTGACAATTAACGACAGTAAATATGACGAAAGGAATGCAAAAAATACTATTTTTTGGCATATATTGTACAAAATTGAATACAAGTTTAAATATTCGATATATAGCATGACATTGCCTAAAATATTGCATAAAAACATTTTTGAATATATTGGATGACTATTTTTGTATTGTATAATCATTTATTAATGTGGTTATTTGCAATCCAGTCTAAAGTTTATCGTCTGACCAACCTTTATTCTCGTCAGAATTTACCGCTAATTATGATATTTTTCTCCCCATAAACTGATGATATATCGTCGGAATTAGCATAAAGAATGTATTATGTTATTGTCCGATCACCTGTTATCTATGTACTGGTCATTATCGTGAGTTGTTTAAAAAGTCTGACGATAATAACTGTTTAGTTTTATTATCAAAATAGCGATAAACTGTTGTCAGAGATTTGATGGTTTAAAAATGATCATTTATCGTCGCTCTATGATCGAAATGGTCTCGTTATTTATGTTTGCTACTTCAACAGCTCTTTCACAAAACTTTCAAAAATAGTGCAACAATTTTTTTCAAGGATTGCGAGTAAATCCCAGTTACAATGGGCTGGACTATTTGAAACGAATCAGACCAACTCCCGAAAATTTTACGACTTCGAAAAGAATTACCGATATTATTCCTCAAAACTCAACGAATTTCATGAGTATTGTCAATAATATTTGCATGGTCTCTTACAGTTGGCTATAGTTGAATGGATTCGTCTTACTGGGCATACCGTATTGTTAGGGAGCAAGGCACAAATATTAGGAATTGCTGCGACGCTGATGAATGTTTCAATGAAGAGCGCTTATGTTGTCTTATTCATCGTAGAAAGCGAGATAATTTCAAGGATAAGTTCCACCAGATTTAATTTCAAGAAAATGAAATTAAATCCGCAAGAAATAAACATAGAATTCTTAAGTCTTCCTTGGCATCCTTTAGTTTCGTTCCAAACTTATTCCTTACACACACTGAACAGCTATGAGGACATCGTACACCCTTGTGTGACATCCAATTTCACACTGAACCCACTGACTGATTTCATTTCACAGAATCCACTCCAAGGTATGTGGCAGAACATTTTCCTAATGGGGAATACCTCCTCTAAGGGTTATTTCAGTGATTGGGATGGGATTCTTCATTAGTTTTAGGAAAACGTTGTCAGTTAAGTTTCACATTGTCATAATTGAGGTGCATGTGCATGATTAGTGTTTTTACGCAATACGACATGGAACTGGTACAGTGCCCAAGGATGAACGGAACGGGTTGTTCTTGTTGTCATGTGGTATTGTATTCATATCACTCGCCGATTGCGAAATTACTGCAGAATTTTCATAGTAAAGTCGTATTTTTTCAACTATTTCAGTCGAGGGATGATCATCAAAAGCATAATGACGGTGGAACACGTAAATGACGTGACAGACCAGCAGCCGAAATTAGCGAAGGAGAAGCAAGTGGAACTTGATGAAACGTAGACACAACGATGAGCTTCACGGCGACTTTTTCGATTTAATCTGGCCTTTCTGGGAGCCAACTCCATCATTTTAATGGTGCAGGACATCTTAAATTGCAGACTCCTTCTGCTTCTTATCTTCATCATAGCTAACTGCAGCTAAAGCATCTGATTAATTAGAATACATTAGTCACACTAACTGTGGAGGTGAAAAAATGCAAATAAGTTAACCATTTATCTACTAGCGGTGATACAGCTACTATCGTGTGTAGAACAAGCCAGGCTAGCTTTGCATGGTACGATTGCAATATTTGTTACCTCTGGGTACGGTCGTATTCAGAGGACGCCGCGTCGACTGACCTTAAAGACAGTACCTTGAAGTACAGTTGGGCGGTAAAGGGTTAACAATCATTTATCATAAAGGTGATTTATAAAAGCATCTGCATGTAATAGGCAAAGTCATATGACTTTTTATGAAAAAAACGTACTGATATTAAAACGTAACATTGAGATTGGATGTCAGTATTAATATATTAACCGATATTAACTGATACTGTAACCAAAACGTATTGAAAAATGGACTTCCTCGAGTGGCGGAGTCAGTCTCCCGACCTAAATCTAAATGAGAATGTGTGGAAAAGTTTAAAATTCTGAAAAATCTATGAGCAGAATCTACATAAAATGAATCAATTCCTAGAGTTCTGCTGAAAAGAATAGGAGAAAATGCCATTAAAAACCAATTACCAGTAAAAACAATTTACATTGTAAAAAACTTGCTAGCAGCTATAGAGAGCAACTGAAAGCTGAGGAGCGAAATAGAGGCTCTGCAACCAAAATCACTAAATGAATGTATTCAAAATTTTGACCTTAGGTCATTTTTGGTTTTGATCAATGTAGCAATTTCAACGCTGACTATTTCATTTTCGTTTTCAAGTCTGTCTAAGTTTACTATACGAGATAATATTGACCAAATATCAGATAAAATATTGACCAAATATCAGATAAAATTTTGCCCCCAAACTAAAGCTGTAACAAAATGTGATGTATCCAATACTTTAGCATATCACTGTATACATGTAACTGACAAATTAGAAGAAAATTCAAGGATGCATAGGTAAAGGAACAGCAAGAGAATACATTCTTGACTGTGAAAGATTTTTTCACTTATGGTGTGGTACAATTCTCCTCTGCTGGTGTGTTATTCTCAGGGCATCAACATCACCAACAGGAGGCCACTTGCAAAGAAGTGCTCCATTTAATGTTCGTACCCAAAGACTTGGCACAACTGTTTGGGTATTCCTGGTGGACTGGACTGCAACATAATTCTTGAAAGAAATTATTCGAAATTAGACGGTAGATATAAGGAAATAAGAAGAAAACAAACAACATATGTGAAGAAGAAAACAAACATCATATTTAGAATTAAAAGAAAGGGATATCATTTCGCAGGACGACTCAGAAAACAGGATCTTTCCCTTCGTTCCATGTTTGTCAACTTAGAGTATTCTAATTGTCGTTGAATCAACCGGAATTTTCAAGAAGGATAATACAGAAAAAACTTTTGAACTTTCACATAGGTTTTGTTCTGAATAGTCAGAGCAATAGGTTTATGGTTTTTTAGTATTTTCGTACTTTCCTGTTCACCTTTGTTTGATGAGACTAAACTATATTTATTCCAGTTATTAGGTACTTATTCATCTCTCCACATCTCATTAAATCAGTGGTTCCCAGCTTTTTTCGAGTCGTGGCACACTATCAAACTTTTCAATTGTTGGCGGCACACCTGTCGGAAAAAATATACTTATATTGATAATGCCCTTTTCCACGTAACACTTGAGCTTCCGTATATTTTCAAAATAGATTTGAACCACAAAATACAAGTAGAGTGTTATCATTTCATACATCGGTTATGAGTAAAATATAAAAAATATAAATCTTAAGTTCACATCCTAATTTACTTTTTCTATTTCAATAAAACAAATTTTAAACAATATTTGAAGTAGGGTGCAAAGAAAAAAAGAGGATATGATACTGACATGAAAGAAGTAAAGATTTTAGTGTGAAACTTGAGCCTGGTGCTTCTTTACAACAGTTCTAATATTTGGTCGAATGTGAAAGTGGCATGCTCTCATGTCTTCCTCGACACTTTCAAGCCTTGCACGTTTCTTAGTTTTGATATTTTTAAAAAAGAAAACCCTAGTTCACCCAGGTAAGAAGTTTAAAACTGCAACAGGATCTTGATAGCTTTTTTTGGCAACTGAAGGGTATTCATACAAAACCGAAATCCTAAAAGAGTCTAACGGTAACTGAGCATACTTCAATTTCAGTCCTCCATCACTGGAAACACTTGCAAATTCGTCTTTTTCATTCAAATCAAAATTAAATGGACAGGTAATATTCAAATCTGCAGAGGGATTGCAAATCCAATCATAGTCATCAATGTTAATGAAGGAAAAATATTCATAAATTTGCTTTCCTAAGCAAATGAAATGTTCATTAATAATAAGAATCAGTTTTTTATTGCATGTTTTCTGAATTTATAGAAAAATGTCCAAATTGTCTGCCTTGATTCTGTTTGTTCCTCCACAAAACAATTTTTTCTCAAGAGCAACCAATTAATCAACAGAAGTTAAAACATTTTCATTTCTATCTTGCATTTCGGTATTCAAAGAATTTAGGTGACCAAAATCTCTTTTAAATACTCATCTTGGGACATCCACAAGTCATAATTAAGGTATTTGCAAAATAGAACATGTTTTTCATTCTCAAAGAAAGAGAGAAGTTCTTTCTGAAATTCATTCACACGAGAAAGCATTTTTCCTTTGGACAACCATCGAACTTTTGTATGTAATAGCTGGCAAACGTTTGAAGAATTCATATCCTTGCATAACATCTCAAATATTCTAGTCTTCGTGGGCCATGTTTTAATGTAATTTACTATTTCGATACTTGATTTAATACACCCTTCATTTCATTTTGAGTGATCTCTAAAAAACAGTACTTTTCTATGCAAAAACAATGAGTTCGCACGATGCTAGGATTAACTTTCTCCACCAGGCGGGCAAAACCTTTCACTGAACCCACCATGGACGGTGCTCCATCAGTACACACTCCTACTCACTGGTCCCATGATAAGCCATGCTTTTCAAGGTATGATGACAATATATAAAAAACTTGTTCACCTTTAATAGTTCTAGATAAATTCTTACAGCAAATTAAATGGTCAATTATGACATCATCATCAATGAAACGTACGAATGCAATTAACTGGACGTAAATACTGATCTCAATAGATTCATCGATTTGTAACGCAAACAATCTGCTTTTGGAATTGGCTACTAAGTTTTCCTTGATGTTCTATGATACTTCGAGAATCCTTCTCTGAATTGTGTTTTTTGAAAGAGGAATTTTACTAATTTTGTCTTCAGCATTGTCACCAAGCATAGTTTTAACCTTTTGTTTGCATGCTGGTAGGATTACCGTGTTGGACAAGGACACAAGATTTGAATTAACAGCAATAATTTCTGCCACCTCATATGATGCTACTTGAGCTTTTTTAGACACAGCCATTGTTTTCTGAAACAGTTTACTTTGCTTTGCATATAATTGAAACAACCTTTCAAAATATTCAATTCTTTCGTTTTGAAGACTCGGGGGTTTTGTAGTGAACTGCCTATTCAACTCACTTGGCACCATTGTTTCATTGGATAGAGTCTGGCCGCACACAACATACAGTGGAGAAGGCCTCTGAGCGTCACCAGTCCAGTGAAATCCATATTTAAATAATTATCATTGTACATCCGGTAAACTCTCACCTTTTTAACGAGAGCTGTTGCATTAAAAGTACACTTTTGTTCAGTTTACGGGGAATAAATTTCGTGTCTGTGTTGTGTTTACAAGTTTTAGAAATAGAGGGTTACAATTCTAGGGAAAAAGTGAAATTATTATCGACAACCCTTAAAAATGTTTTATAAAAACGGTGATAGTTGACAGCTGCCCAGAGGGAATTCCGAAGTCTTTACAAATTAGGACGTAATGGCACTGTTCCATCAAAACATGTGATAACGTGTTGGATTAATTGCTTGGACAGGGCTTACAGGGTAATACCAAGATGCTACTCCACAGAATGTTGATGCTGTACGCAAGTCTGTCTTACGGAGCCTACGGTATTCAATTCGTAAGCAAACAGTTGCGGTCGAAATGTCCTGAGAGAGTGTTCGCAGAACTGTTACTGTAGATTTAAAATTTCTTCCATGCAAATTGAAGATAGTACAACTACTGAAGGAAAATGATTACCAGCTGTGATTTGATTTCTGCTACCGAATGATAACACACATAAACAATGACAATAAATTTCTAAACAAGTTATGAATGTCAGATGAGGGCCCTTTTCATTTCACAGCTTACGTGAATAAGCCGAACTACCGTTACTGGGCAGACACAAATCCTTACAAAGTTCATGAGCACCCTTTACATGCGAGTAAGGTGACAGTATGGTGTGCTATTTGATTACATGGGATCATCGGACCTTATTTTTTTGAAAATGAACAGGAGATCGCAGTCATTGTCACTGCAAATCGTTACGTGGAGATGTTACAATCCTTTCCTTCACCTGTATTGAAGTATTTTCAACACGTTCAAGAAACCTGGTTTCAACAGGATGGAGTGACATCACACACTGCATAGTGATCATTGGAGGCTATGCAGGTATTGTTCGGTAACCGTGCGATCTCAAAATTCGGTAACGTTCCATGACCCCCTAGATAGCCAAATTTGTCCGTTTGAGATTTATTCTAGTGGGGCTATCTCAGGAGTAAACTGTACACGTCTCAACCAAGAACTCTGGATGAGTTAAAACAGAGAATTCAGTATGAAATGCTCAGTATCTCAGCTGAGATGTTTCAGCAGCCAATAAGCAATCTCAAGAGCAGATTTCAGGAATGCATTCGTACAGGAGGACGCCATTTACGGAACGTAATTTTTAAATAATAAAAATTCCATCACTGTTTCTTATATAACATGTTTTAAGGTTTCACTTACTATGAATGAAATAGTTTTCTTCCATCACTGTTGGTGATATGGAATTGTTAAAAGTTCCCGTTTTTTGTGTCACCCCGTATAAGTCTACAACATTTGATATACACTATGCACAGATTAAACAAACCATAAAGTCTCTTTATCAATGTAGAGTCCTTACACATGATGACTTTGAAAACAAGATCAGTTTTGATTCACTCAATTTCTTCATCCCAAAGATGGCACCAACCTTGATACAACTGCTATGATATACCATAAGTTTGGTTTCGACGTGAATTGCCGATCATCGTCAAAAAGTTTCTCTCCTAATTATGGACCGGAAATTTTCTATAGGGTTAAAATCTGACTATTTACGACGTCACACCCTTAAACTGTTGTTTTTCAACCCCAGTGAATCCAAATGTTGCTTAGTTACTTTGGCTAAATATGAAGGTGCATTGTTTTGTGTGAACAGATTTTTTCCGTAGTGGCATAGGTTGGTGTTCAAGATAAAGTAAAACTGTTTGATTAAAAAGTTCACAATATGAACGTAAGTTTATTTTCACACCACAGGGAATCATTACAAGTCGTATTAGTTTCTTGGATACGTTATAACATGGGTTCAACAATGCTATGCAAGGAATTAACTAAAACATATTTCAACCTGATGACGCAGATACATGACTTTTTATCTAATTACCGAGTCGTTTAAAAACAGCAATGAATGTCAAATGAAAGTCTTACTTGCAAACGAAAGTTAATACTTTTCAAAATATACTCACATATCTCGTAGTTCCCACCCGCAATGGTTGAGGTCCAAAAGGCCAAAGAAAAATCACTCACCAACGCCTAGTAATGTTTTCTGAGTTAATCTTTACACGGTGTTCAATATTCATCGCTACAACTATTCTATTTATGTTTAAATATAACCTAAACTTTTACCAGATAGTGGCTAAAGATCTGAATAGTAGAACAAATAGTGAGGCGTATAGTAACATAGTGACGAAAGCGTCACAAACGAAAACGTGAGAAAAACGCAAAGTTTTTCGACTTTCAGAATGTGATATGTCTGCAATGATTTAAATTAAGAAGTTACGATCGGTCTTAAAATGAATGTGAGCATGTTTGCAATAATGTCATTTATCTGAAATAATTAATTCAAATATGGATTCAGAAATATACACCGATCACTGCATTTTTCTCCAATTAAAATTCCCACTGTACAACAAGTTGGTGTACCACATTGCATAAAAATAGCAATACCACCTCAAAAATCCATAAGGAGACCTCCCAAAGGCTTAATTTGTTACTTTACACATCAAGCTAAATATCTTTAAAAGGTAAGTACGACCAGACAGTATGATAATAGACTAATGATAATGATGAAGATAGTGAATGAGTACGAAAATTAAGCGAATATTTTTCCGAACCTGCAAAATTTCTTTTGAGACCCCCAAAGGTATTGTTTGTTTGTTTTTACACCAAGGTAAATATCTTTAAAAGGTAATTAAGACAAAATAGTAAGATAGTAGAAGTCTGCTGAAGCTACACGTCGCCTGCGATGTATTGTAATGTTGTTTACAAAGACATTTGACCTTACTGCGCGCCTTGATTTTATTCTTACACGACTTCCCCGAATAGCTGACGTCGAGACGCAATATAATACGTCGCGATTATTATACCCATAGTGGTATAATAATCCCGATTTTGCCCAGCGTGCCGTTTACGACACTATCTTACTATACGCCTCAACCATAGAGTTGCATAAGTCAGGAAAGTCACCACGGGACATTGCCAAATCACTAAATGTGAACAGAATGCAGGTTTGGAGAACACATAAGCGATTCAAAGAGACTGGAAAAGTAGCTAATACGTCAAAGCAAGGTCGCCCTCGAACAGCTCAAACATCAAAATTGGTAAAATTCACCAGGGAGAAGCTGGGGAGCTGAAGAGGAATGGACGAAAATCATCCAAACAATCATTCGTAACCCATGTCAAGCATTCTCCAAACGTTTGCAGCAGGTTATCGACGCTGTTGGAAAGCATGTTGAATAAATTATATATATATATATATATATATATATATATATATATATATATATATATATATATATATATATATATATATATATATATATATATATATATATATATATATATATATATATATATATATATATATATATATATAGATATTCGGAAATATTATTCATTTAATAACATGTTCATTTTAGTTTGAGTTGTATAATTTGATTTAAATAATAAATGTGGGCAAAAAAATATGTAACGATATTTATTAAACACCCTGTATTGTACAGTCACAAGTAAAAATAAATGAGTAAATGCGCGTAATGTAACTTACTAAAACGATTAGGATTATGACCTGATTTGAGCTGTCAGGCTTTCCCGTTTACTAATTCCTTTCTGTCACTGCACTGGTTGGGACAGCAGTGATATTCATTGTTGTTCTAGCTTTACAAATGCAGTTTCAACAATAGTCTGTTGAATTGTGGTTTTCTGCATAGTAGTGCAGTTACTTATGTCATTATTGGATGTAGTGGACATTACATTTTTATCACTTTTGTGAAGCTTGGTTAAGGTTGGGGACAGTCGTGTGGTCTTTTTAAGCCTAAACTCGTCGTGAGCTATCAAACAACACAAGTTTCTTTTCAGCTATAAAATGCTGATAATATCGAATGTGTTTGTGCAATTCAATTTCACATACCTCCTAATAGACACTGAAATTATATGGATCCTTAATATAAAACACGTTCACAAAATTTATCCACTCAAAATGCATTCATTCCACGGATTGATGTTTGTTTTTTGATCAATGTCCATTTAATATAAAATTTTGATGCAAAAATGCCAACAAGTAGTAGTAAAAAATTTCGTGAGATTTTTGAACCGAATAATGATAATAAAAGTAATAAAATTCTTCATACACAGTCTGCCTCGAGGTTAGTATGAATATCAGATGGTGAACACAATCTGTTCATGAAAATCAAAAAAGTTGTTAAGTAATTTTAACAAATCTGTTTCTCGGGTGCATATAAAATCATTGAATGATATTTGTTCATTCATAATCATTTGAACCAGTGGAACGATAAATGACACCACGAGACCAATAGCTACACTTTTTGCATCAATAACTCAATATCTATATTGTTTATTCTACGTTTCTGCATTCTGATACAAATTAGATATTTTTCCGTAAATGAGCATCGACAAGCTCAAGTTATTTCCTGTTTACGACAATGCCCCTCATCATTATGCTTACACAGTACTACGCAGGTATAATTTTTATTCGTGTTTCGTGTGATCTACATGACATTTAAATCTACACGTAATTCTAGCTTAGCTATGTTGTCAGGAAGCAAAAGTACTTACAGATGTTAGCGCCATCTGAGAATGTGCACGAGAAGGTTTTCTAATGCATTTTGTTACACTTGCTGACGATTTAAACTCTTCTTTGAGCCCAAAGAACAGAAATTTCGCGTGGAATAAGACGCTTTCGCAAGATATTTAAGATCTCTACGTTTGAAGTTTGCTGATTTGATTATCAATATGGTAACAAAAATCTTACATTTCATCAAAGTGTTTTCATATATAGATGAGAGGATTTGCGCTCTTGTAAGACGTTTGTCCTCAGTTTTCGACAATAACAACTGTTTCTTTTGATGATTCTAAGCACAGGTCTTCAAATTTTTTCGAGAGTGGTAAACATGGTTACAACGAATACCTTCTCCTCTTTTAACAGATTTTTATGGAATTGCTTGTTATCTTTCTTACCAGCTTTGAATTTCGAAGACATCCTTGTTCAAGCCTATCTTTCATTGTCAAGCTCCGTTAAACGGCTTCAACGTCTTCAGAAAGAATTCTGTTAACTTTCCAGTTTTAGTAATATTTGCTGAAGATTTTCTCACATTATGGAACTCTTTTACCTAAAATAGCAATTATTTTGGGTAAATCTTCAACTACTATGATAAACATTATACCTACACAACAATTGACTTCAATAAAAAACATCAATTGTAAATAATATATAATGCTCGAGCACATGATTGAAGAAGTTCTATTTGTCTTGCTAAAGTTTTTAGAAACATGCAGTTGATTTAAGTCTAATCTTTTTTTTTAATATTTGGTAATCGGCTTACTTGGAATAATCTCTACAACAATCTGTCATAAATTACTTACTAGCGCCGTTTATCACCTTCGTTACCTCCATGAAGTACTTTAGTGCAAGCGATAAGGCTATAAATCAGTGTTACGTTTAAGACACGATTTTTACGATCCCAGAAAATAAATTGACGTCACTTTCTTTTTAACTCAATGAAAGGTTTGCACTTGCTTGCTGCACTAATAAACCATAACTCACTTTACTTGAACTTTTTGAGATTATAGGCATACATAAGTATGACACCTGGCTTCTCTTATATATTGAAAAACAAAATTATATATAGTCCAGGAATCGAATACTGACGATAATTTAATGCAAATTGTCATTTCCTACCAATTGAAGAGAAAAACCTACGTACATTAAGTGACACAATCCTAATTTTTTTCAACGTCGAACAAAATTATGTACTTGTATTTTCTAATCGGATGAAAAATATTTAAACTTTTTCGACACAAGATGCTTCAATTAAACTCATTTCAGTAACAGGAACATTATTTCTTCATACATAGTTTTTTCGCACAGTTAATACAATACTTTTTGCAGGTATGTATGTTGGAAGAACGTAAGGCAACGTACAGCTTGCAATTCTTTAACATGAAAAGTTGCTATATGGAGGAGTGTTGCTTCTGTTAATCTAATCATGAATCATCAGTGTTCATTGAAAATCAATCACCTAAAATTCAAAATCAATCACTCGAAATTTAAGAATTCAGATGTCAAGTCGAACTGCTGGAAGGGTGGTTAGAAACAATTGAGATACAACAAAAACAAAATCACGAACACGAGCTAAGGCTTCAGACATCGGAGACTCACCGTGGCCAGCATCTACAGACTGATAACCCGCCCTAGCGTATTGAAATTATTGGTAAACGTTCAAACTTTCATTTGGACACCAAAAACCATTTTAAGGCATTGAAAGACGACTTGAAAAAACAATATAAACTCTACAGAAGAACCGACTATACAAACATCCGATGAACGTAATCTACGCCAAACTCAATCTTATACCTAACCTGCAAGTATCCTCGAACCTTTTTGCAATTAAAACAAAATATTAACAAAAACCAGCAGAATTCTTCTGGAACTACTTGTATTTCTCATAAGAGACAGCATCATCCAAGGACAGAAAACTGAGTTCAAGCAGAGGATAGATGAGCTTAAAATATTATGCCGAAAAATACAAGTTCATGAAGCAGTCCACTTACTAGAAGATCTACGATGCACAAAGAAGGACGTAGTTATAGTTCTCTGCAGAACACATGAATTAGAAAATAAGCCCCAAAATGAAATCCTCCTAAAATTTGAAGCGTTGATCCATAATGTCAAAAAAATCCTCGGAGGCTATCATAACTACCATGTTTCTGCAAATAAAGGATACGAATTTAAATACCCATATTCTACTGATCAATTTAAAGGCAAGCAAAAATATTTGTGCAGGACAAGACGTCATGTACCTACACTTGATGTCCCATGACACTGGACACCATGATCTATTCAAGAAAGGTGGCATTTATCTATATAAAGTTGGGTGAGCTAGGTTGGGGAGCTTACTGACCATCATCACGCTCGGACAAACCACCACATTGGAAAAAGACAAAATTGGCTGTGTTCAAAATTCGGCAGGCATATTAAAAGTACATTCAGAGCATCAACAAGGCAAAGAATCAAAAAACTCGACAACTCTCATATGCCCAACACGGAACTAAATGATGCTCGACGACGCAGGAAAGTAATATAAAGGTCGACCATGAAACGTTCTTATCCATACAAACTTCGATCACCTAACGCACAATACCTTACAATCCAACGGGAAAAGGGAACGAACAGCACATCCAACACGAACAAGCCAAAAAACGAACAGTTCCCTGGACACACGGTATCACTTAACCTCACCTCTGCAGTAGACATCTCTGGCAATGCAGGAAACATTTGTGAAGCCTCAAAACTATCGGCAGTCTGACCACGTTAATTGGGATAATCTGAGTAAAACCGTATTATCACACCAAGCTGATAGTCTTCGACTACGAAAGGTTCTGGGTGACAACGTACAAAGCCTCCTTCCAAAAATGCTAGATGAAGCATGGTTATATCTCAATGGAAGACATCTCCCAGTGGAAGTCTCATTGAAAGAATACATTTTGCATAATGTCGACAAACCATCACACATCAACAGAGGTGTTTGTTCACTGATCTACATGAAAGAAAAGCTGCAACCACGACTCAAAGCACAGCTAGCAACAGAAAGATCAAAAATACTACACCTCACCATTAGACTACATCCAGGAAAAACTATCAATATTGTACTCATGTATAGGAACCCAACTTGTAGAGCAATTAAAGATGATGAATTCTATGAGAACCTTGATAATATCCATAGTTCTCTCACGAAACACTAATCATGGCAGACTGAACTATACCCAATACCCTATCACAAGGACTCAACATAAACAAGTCTTCGAATAAAAACGGGAAAACTTCGAAATAATGAAAAAAGAGCTTCACAGCAATAACAACGAAGTACGAATGAACAATAAAACCGCCGAGGAATGCAACATGATATTCAAAGAAAAGATTGCAACTGCAACAGAACACCATATCCCAAGAAAACGAATCAGGCCAACCAATAACCCTCCTTGTTTCTCACAAGAAATTAAACGCCTCATCAATGCAGGACAACAATCATACAGAAGAATTACAAGATACCAAACATAACCCCATCGTCAAAAACATATCCATGCTTGCAAGACCGTTACGCGAACAATAAAATCTACAAAACGAAATAAATAGATTACAGATGCAGCACAACCTAAAACTAACCCAAAAAGCTTCTACAAATATGTAAACGGCAGACGACTCAAAACAGACACTATTGGACCACTGATCGTTTTTGAGGACTCAACCCAAACGAGCAACAGAATCAAAGCCAGTATTCTTAATACATACTTTACTTCTGCATTCAATTACGAATAATTGACTGAAATCTTGCAACTACATGCTTTAAATCCTCAGGAAATCGTGAAAGAAGGCATATTTACAGTAAAAAAGGTAAAGAAACAGCTCAGCTATTTAAACTTATATGAATCAATCAGATACGACGGCCTTGGTTCCAGGATATTCAAAGAAAGAAAATCTAATTAATGATACCCAGCGTGGTTTCAGAGAAAAACGTAGCTGCCTCACAGACCTCCTTGACTTCTTTGGAGACGTGAACCGCATATACGACCGTACAAAATCCATAGACCTCGTATATCTAGACTTTCGAAAAGCCTTCGACAAAGTTCTCCACGAAAGACTCATGGCCAAAGTGGAAGCGCATGAAATACGAGGCAACTACTCCCAATGGATACAAAACTGGCTCACTGGTCGCACTCAACGCGTGGTGATTCACGAACAAGCAAGTGATTCAACGCTTGTAACATCAGGAGTCCTTCAAAGGAGTGTTTTAGGCCCGCTCCTCTTCATTATCTACATCAACGATCTTGATGTCGGAATCATCAGTAAAATCAGCAAATTCGCCGATGACACGAAACTCTGTCACAGAGCATTCACCGAAAGAAGCAGAATAACTATCCAATCAGACCTCGACCGTCTTTACAATCGACCAAAACCTAGCAAATCAGTTTCATCGTTGATAAATGTTCAGTAATGCACGTTGGTGCAAATAACTGGTATTTCCAACACACGATGAATGACATACCCATTGAAACAGTCCATCAACGAAGAGATATAGGTGTCATTGTCATTGAAAATGTCACACATGACAAACATGTAGAAAAAATTGTCCAAAATATGAGCAGGGTTTTTGGTTTCCTTGCACGTAACTTCGAATACATGTCAAAGAACACAAAATTACCGCTCTATAAAGCACTAATCCGGCCTCATTTAGAATATGCAGTGCAACTCTGGTCTTCTACCTTACAAAGAGATATTAATAAATTAAATAAAAATTCAGCATAAAACAACGAAGAGGATTTCAGAACTCTGTTATCTCAGTGACGAAAGATGTCTTCAACAACTTGAACTTATCTCCCTAGAACAAAGAAGACTGCAAGGAGAACTTATTGAGACCTCTAAGTATCTCAACGGTCTTAACAATGTTACCCTGGAAGGGCTTTTCGAAAAAGACGGTAACGTACAAACCAGATATAACGGCCATAAACTATTACTCAGAAACTTCAGGATATCCCCAGCTATGAACTTCTTTTCTGTTAAAATTACCAAAAATTGGAACCAGCTGCCTGAAAACATAGCTTCTGCCAGCACTATGAACACATTCAAAAATCGTCTCGACAAATTGGAATACGAACACCCCAGCTACTAACCGCAACTTACTAACCACAATGTACTAACTCTATGTCCCAAACTCCTAAGGCCCGAACATGATTGAAATAAATGCGCGTGACTGAAATGCCTGTGCGTGAGTGAAACACGTCTACAAGACTGAATTGACTTACGTGGTCAAGGGGCATGATCAATGGATTTACTCTAGATGGCATGATACTTGGGTATCGACTCAAGAATGGGCCAAACGGCTAGTCCCTATTGTTCTATTCTATTCTATTCTGTTCTATTATGGATGTAATGTTTGATAATAATGTTATCAGAAGCATCATCACTTCAGAGCAATTTGAGTTAACATTAACTATTTTTGGGGGGCACAAGATATGGGTGTGTTTAACGTAATTTCATTGTTCATGTGCAAACAAGAAATTGGTGAGACATTTCATTCTTTAGTGATAACTTTCCATGCATTATTTACGTAACTTATTTCTCTCAACCCCTGAAAATAAATCATTCGTAGAATTTAACTTTGTTCGATTCCATGAAATCAAGACACCTAGCTAAAACCAGAGTACGAAAATATGTAGACAATAGCTATAATGCCAAATGTGATGCTGTGTTTTCAGAACTCAGATCGAAGGACATTTATGTTGGTACATACACGTTTTTGATAATTGACAAAATAATTTAGGTGTGACTGGGTGGGAATCTATTTTTCTAGTTCATTACTATTCCTTCTAACAACATATTGAATACGTGTGAGATAATAGGCTACACTCCCTATAAAGAAAAATAAAATATATATTACTATTATTGTATATACTTCGATAAAAGTTATGAATTGCACACGTTTTTCCAAAACCTCCCTTCAGATTCTTCAGCTTATGAGTGTTCTTTGTTAAAATATACAACAGAGTCTGGAAAATGTGTTTAGGTAATGCATTGGTAGTTGCTTGCTTTATTTCCATAACAAAGTCAAATTACAGAAGTATTTCTGTTCCAATTTTTTTCCTGGCGTAACCACTGGAAGCAGTCACTCATAGTAATTGGTTGTTATAACTTCATTTAGCATACAGTATATAAAGCCTCGTAATAAATTATTTTTCATTTTTCAAGGTAATTATAGGTATCCATGCTAATCAAACTGTTCTACAGGTTGGGGCATAAATACTCCCAAAAAACCAAAATAATATGTTTCCTAAAAATTACGTTTATTTTGAGGTCTGACTTCAAGAAATAGTAAGTAATTTACTAATCTACAACACAATAAAATTGTTCAAAATGCTCCCCTTGCACCCTTACTACTTTTCGACGTCTTTTCGGAAAGTCCTCAATGGCAGCACGAACTACTTCTAGTGGTATTTTCTCCCAGTATTTGTTCGATTTTTACTTTAGAAATTAAATACTCTGTCAAGGAGTGGCGCAGTTTTCATGTTGATACTTCATTTTATGAAATTATGGCAAAATAATAATTATTATTATTAATTCGCAAACTTGCAACATTAACGATGTCCCACTCTGTAATTAATAAATTCTCGTGTGTGTCATTTTTCGATTTCATCAATGGTATGTCTCTGTTTTTACAAAGCTGTTAAGTCTTCCATTAGATGGTTAGTGGCACATTTTGCTGATGTGCACAAATTTTGCTTCTCATTAGTTTGAGTTTAACTGTTCACAGGAATGTACAACTAAGTATTTGCATGGAAACCTGTAAAACAGCTCAAACAGCCTCAATGTGCTAACCGAACCTTTTAAGCGACACATTAGAAGTTATTCATGTCCGTACTAGTTTATAAATGTTTCGTTCAAAATTGGGAGAAGTATCGTGAAATTCGAGCATATACCAATTAAAATTGGGCATTTAATATTCAATCAGAGAGGAGCTATCATGGCAGGTGTCCATTCTCACAACTCCCACCAATCTCATCACTTCTCGTGATCTCCCCGTTTCCTCCTATCAAAGGCGAAGCTGAGTCGTATGAGTCATATATCTCATTGGATTTTTCAATAGTGCTGACGTAGTAGATGACACTTTGCCATGCAGAAACATTGTTATTTTCACGACTCAAATTGGACAACAATCGTTTAGATTTGTTGCTGGTTTGTCGATATCGATCGTTATTCCTAGATAATAGTCGAGTTTGTGAATTTGTTTGCGTTCAATCTTCAACCATTTTCACTTAGAGTCGATTATTGTTTGCATACAAAAATGCAGGCTGTAAATGTGCAGCCTTGATCGAAGAGGTAACGTTTACCAAAATGAAACGTCAGCATATCAATTAGTCTTTGAAGTGTAAAAGTTGTTTTATTCAAAGGCCGCGAAAATGCGTGAGTTTATTGAAAAACTTCTGTTACATATGTGATGAAATAAATTTTTGTCAGCGAAACGCAAGCTGACGCCTTTTGTGAAGACTGCCTATCAGTATTGTTTTAGTATGAAGGTAGGGGACCAAGATAAATCATGAGCTACATAGATTTGTTGCAAATCTTGTTCAGTCATCTTACATGAATGGCTGAAAAATTCGAAACACTTAATGGCCTTTCCTATGCCTTTGTTTTGGTGGGAGTCTACAAACCATACAGATGGCTGCTACTTCTGCTTGACTCTCTCTATGAAGGCAGGATTGGCAATGAAGATAAAGGCAGAACTCAGCACCCGAATCTTTCATATGTTATTTGTCATATACCCTATACAGATAGTTTATCAGTCTATACTCCATATCAGTATTATAAGTTTGAAGTAGAACGTGAAGAAAATGTGAAATCAGAATTACCAACAACCATTCCATATCCCAGAAAGCCCATTTTTACAAAAAAAAGATGATACGCCGCATCGATTGATTCATACAGAATTGAGGGATCTCATTCGAAACCTTAACTTGTCAAAGGAAAGCGATCCTACAATGGTCACAATTATAGTATTAAATTCTTCTCCAATGTGATTTTAACGGCTCACAGTACAGACAATGTTAGAAGGATCTCTTTTTATTTTTTTACAAAAGAAAAAGAATATGGTTGTTTACTGCAACGTTAATGATCTGATAAAATGTTTGAATTTGATCTATGATCCTACTAAATGGAGGCGATTCATAGACTACGTCAAATTTAGTTTGGAAATAATTTAATTCTATTATGTTAACTATCTATTTTTCTATTCCTGAGGGTCACACAGTTTAAATGAAGAAGATTTGTATAAACATGACGGGATTTTTTGACTCAATCAAATATACTAAACAAAAGAGGCAAATTTGTGGAGATCTCAAAGTGATGGTTGTACTCTTAGGAATGCTACTAAGATACACTAGGTACTTCTGTTTTTTATGTACGTGGAACAAAGGGATAGAGAAGCACATTACATTCAAGCAGATTGACCTAGAAGAAATATTGAGTCTAGGGAGAAAAGTGTCGTTACCGAGTCTCTTCTGCAGCCATAAGTTGTTCCTCTAACACATTATCATTTAAAGATGGATCTGATGGAAAACTTTTTCAAACGTTTGAACCAAGAAAGACATGACATTAATTACTCGAGACACCAATTTCAAAAATTGGGTGATGCAGAGATTAATGAAGGTATTTTTGTTGAGCCACAAGTTAGAGGACTTGTACCTCATTTAGCGTTAAACCGAGTGGTGGAGAGGAAAGAAAGGGAACCTTGGACACCCTTAATGGAGTTATACATGGATTTTTTGGCAATAAAATTTGGATAACTTCATTATATTGATTACAGTTTTTCTGGAAAAATACTATCAGGTCGAGGACAACACGTTGCCCAAAGAAAATTTTTCCCCTCCTACCTAAACTCTCTCCCTCCTGGTTGTGGAAGTGTCGGTGATGAACAATGTGAAAAATTCTATCAGTACATCACTTCAGTGGAACAAACATGTTATACATGACAAACATATTATATGAGTCACCAGAAGATTCTCTTCTCACTGAACTACCTGCTAGGTATTCATACTTCATTCTAGAACTCTTAGAATGTAACTGTTAGTATATGTAGAAATATAAAATGCACTTCCAATATTGTTAGGGCATGTAATTAAATTCTTTTGCTATCTTTTCATCCGTTAAAATAAAATACTTCCTACTGTTGTGAATCACAGATATATGAGTTATCAATTCTCTCTATTATATTCGTTTTTATCAAACTAAAATACATAAAATTTAAATGATGAAGTTAAGGAAGAATTCCACTAGTTATTTTTCGTTGTATTGAACAATCAGCTATCAGGACAATGAGTATCCAGATTTTACCTCATCAGATTTCTTCATTAGTGGGTGTCTGAAATAAAGTTTATTTCGTAACTCTGAAAGCTGTCTAAAAGCTCATCTAAGATGATTGAACTGAACCCTGGATGACAATTTAGAATGTTGAAACACTTCTAATTCACAGCTTCAGTTTTTTGATACTGCAAACTGATGCTGATTATTTTATATCAATGCTAAAATAATACAATCACGGAACTATGTTCATTATTGTGACTTATTTTGGGATGTGCGTTTCAATGACTATTTCTTCAACATGGACTTCTGAATCCCTACCATTTTTCCCGAATTTTTCATATTGTGAAGGTGAAAGAGATTACAAATTTATTTTGTTCGTACTATACATTTTTCTCCCAATTCTTGTTAGCTTGAATAATTTTTCAGGGGGGCATCATTGGAAACTAATATTAGAGCTACTTTCATCGCTTCAAAGAAGCAGACCTTAGAAAAAACAATATTTAGATAGATGTTAAGATTGTGTTCTGAGGAGAATTCCTACCCGTCACTTGTCCATTGAAATCATAAATCGAACAATGATCCTAGTGAAAGGTTCCGAAAATTTTGTCGATTCTCTTTGTCGTTTTTCCTCCTTCAAAGTTTTAGTAATATGTTTTGAAGCATAGTCTTTAACTGACTTCCATGTCAATGGACGTAAATTTAAAACTAGATAAATTATTGAATACAATATGAACATAGTACAATAACAATAAAGACAAAGAAATATTTTTTTGAATGTTTTTGTATTCAGAAATATACAAGTTTCTCTTATAATATTTATGAACATAATTCTTTCACCAGAATTATGACACAATGTTCCTCAATTATTTTTTTAATATATATTTAATTATGGTCGCTGGACACGGAAGAAGTTATCAGTTTAACACTTAAAATATACAGTAACTAAGTATATAACAACGTACCCATGTTTTTTTTAAAAATCGTATGGTAGCGGCCAGTCCTTAAGCAACCAACATTCTTGCACATCGGTTCCATTTCAAGAAAGAAGTGTACAGCCCATATTCTGAAAATTATTTCATTTACGAATCAGATATTTTGTATTCGAACACCTAAAAATATTAACACAAAATAAAATTGAATATAACAACAAAAACAAACCAATTGATCTACTTTTCGGTTGCTTCCTATATCACATACCGTTAAAAGTAGATGTTCCAAACATGTTCATGGATCTTACTTACGCACAGGCCTTTTAGTTACACCAGCACTGCAATCATACACAGGCCACATGAACTACAAAGGATAAAAAATCAGTACTTTATAACACTGGGAATCCTCATCTAATGTTTGTCAGCACGTTTTCTAAATTTGCCCACAATATCAGCGAAAACAATGTATATTTTTCGGTAGCAGGTCCCAGGTTCAAGCAATTTCAGTTGGAAAGAATGTTGAGACCTGGTATGCCCTAAAGTTTCTTATTATTAAATTGTAGTTTTTATTCTGGACCACACATTATCATCTATGTCGAAAAACCTTTCCGTTGTAACACCGTTACAGCTGTTGACACACCTAAGGGTATCGATAAGTTGTCCCTGCAGTTTTTTATTCCAAGGGAATCACTTCAACTTCCTGACAAAGTCTTTTGTACTGAAGAGATTGAAGTTCAGTAATCATTTTCATTGTTTCATACTCAATTTTTTTCATTAACATTTGGAGACCAGAATTGCATTGCACACTTCAGACGTAGCCGGATCAGCATTATATGTATATAGCAACATGTGTTTTGTTCTTCAGCTTACATTCAAATGTTTTTGCAATGAAACCAAGGATTTAGCTCTCATTTCTAACATTTCTTTCTGTTTGCTTGTCATTCTTTTATTCAGTACATTCTTCTTGTACCATTTTAGTAGCTATACCATTCACTGTATAACGTAAATGCCGGTTATTATCACCAATGTGAAATTCTGAACATTTAACAATGTTAGCACGTCAAGTTCGGTTGCCTAGCCGTTGCAAATATTTACTTTGCACATACAGTCACTAGAAAGCTTGGAAAAGGCTACAGAAGCTAACCTGAGTGACCCATCGGTGGGTCACTTTGCACTTAAAGTGTTAAAGCGCATTTGTCAGCTTTCAGTCCAATGTGGCATACGATTACATTTTAATTGAATAGTTACTCTGATTTTATCGTTGAATACTAGCTAACAGTTTTGGGTCGTCTGCGAATTTGTTGTTTCACTGATGAATACGTCATGGTCATTAATTCAAATGATGAAGAGGACCACGCCTAAAACGCCCCACTGCAGTATTTCTGATATTATATGTGTCAAAACACTGGTTTGAGCATGAATCACAATTTGTCATGCGCGTCCAGTGAGCTCATGTAGTATCCATCGAGATTAGTTGCTTTACATATCATGAGCTTCAACAAAAGTCAACAATTTTTCGTGCCAAACTTTGTCCAGGGCATTTTGAACTTCGAGGTATACAAAATCTACCTCCCCCCGTTATTCAACAGGTTTATAAGTGGTTAGCTTTTTAAAAAAAGTCGAAGAGCCCTAAAACTAGCTACACATTACCATGAATTTAAATATATTGGGAGTCAGTAATTAGGTTTTAGGCTTCGAGGTGTTTAGCTATGCTAATTTTGAGTTATCTCTCTGTTGTGTTTCCAATAACAAATGGCAGACTCACTAGTTAATAGTTAATATGATATTCATCGTAATTATTTTTAAAATTATAAATAAAATTGCGTCCAATGATCCGAAACAGTCCCAGTTTCGAGCGATCAATTGAAAAAGTTTGCTAATGGTTCGCTTGATTACTTCATCTGTTTCGTTGAGTTTTAAGGTAAGAAGGCCGTTGGGCCCAGTTGATTATAATGTTTGAAAGATGAGCGGTATTTATACCCGTTCTAGTATACATGTGCCATCTTTGAGAATTTCCCGGTGCTTAACGAGCATGAGCATGAGTATGAGGAGTTTTCATTGAGTCGTAGCGAGTGAACACATAAATATTATTAATTAATATATATATATATATATATATATATATATATATATATATATATATATATATATATATATATATATATATATATATATATATATATATATATATTAATATTAATTCGTGACATGTTTAAAATGTTCGTTCTCATTTTTAAATATTTCTCTTATAATTAATTTACGATTTTATTGAACAAAATGAACTTTTCAGATAACTATACGTGTGAATAAATTTAATGAATCATCAACACATCACACAATACGATGTAACAGTAAAGTAAAAATCACAACTGAAAGTTTTACTCTAAGATGTATTGTCAATTACAATGTTTAGCCTGCTGCTGGAAACTCAAACGATAACATTATATTGTATGCCAGGTTTTACAAAGTAAACGCTTTGCTGCAGTTTTGGCACACTTCTAATTTTAAGCCTAGTCACGATGGTAAAAAATAGCGAATATTTCACTTACTATGAAATGAATAAAAATCTCAATAAGATTTTCTCAAGACAGTGTCAACACCAGTCTTAAAATGATAGCATTATGAATTGAAAACTTATTTCATTCCTGTGAATTGAAACTGGTGTTCGTGATATATCGATATAAATTTCATTGTTTTGTTTTCTACCAGCGTTTAGTTTGTATGAAACAGATTTATTGGAAATTGTCGTTTAATATTTTTTTGACTAAACCACGACGTTCAAAAAGTGACTTTTTCAATCCCCATTCCGACATTTGATTATGACGAATTGAGAGGGTACGAAGAAGTTGCCTCAACAGAATCTACTACGCACACAAAGACAGTATATAAAGACAATATACGGGCTTCTTTAATTCACCCGAATATATTGTGAAGCGCAGATGATATGAATAAGTCATAATATTGGTACGAAAAATGCTAAAAATGGTTGTTAAACGTAAAACAAGGGGTCGAACAACGGCGACCATGATTCATAATGAGTTTGTCTATGTTTTTGCGTCCATGCTCACGCTGACTACCATTCTGAACTCAGCTAAGAACTGAAGATAGGAGAGTAAACTAAAATGTTTCAATTCTTTTTGAATAGTACTGAAATAGTCTTTGTACTAATTGGAGTTCATAAAAATGTGTATATATAATATAAACAGACTTCACTGGTATTTGAAACGCATTTTGTCAGAAATATAGACTTGCTACTTTGTGACACTCAAAGTATTATCATTGGCAGTCTCGTTATAATTTGTGGCTGGTGGCTTATCTGACATAAATTTCTATTTTTTGAACCCCTAGTACTTGGTTTATGTATATATATATTAAGGTTATAACATTAAAGTTTGTATTCATTGGTTTTGATTAGAATTAGTACTGCTTTAAGATAAGATTTCATGTCCGCTGGATAAAATGTATCAGTAATCTAATATGAGTACCAGCTTTCAAACAGTCTACGAAAAATGTTTTTGATGAAATCTCCTACATTACTGCTACTTCAACAGCTTAAAAGAAAATCAGTCACGACTTATTGGAACATTTATATCTACAACTTAGACTAGATGTATATAATTCAAAGTACTTGTTTTCATATTAACGCCAAAAATAAATCCATCTAGAAATACCCTTCAACGACCTTAATATTTAGCGCTGTAATGTAACATCAGGAGTTTATTAAGGTGCAACGTTCGAGTGAAAACTACTCCCTTTTTATTTCTACCTGATGAAATGCATTACAAAACATGGTCAGTGAAATGCATTATTGTTTAATACTAGTGTAAGGAGTAAAATACAATTCACAAATTAACGTGTTCGAACTAACTTAATTCTACGAGTGGAACTTCATTAGTGCAATCGATTGATAAAAGTTTGTACTTATGGATTAGGACACTTTTGAAGATTCATAATAACGAGTAAAGGAGGACACTGTGATTTTGAAGTCATAACTAAAACCATGATGATACGCAGAGTGTGTTTTATCACGCATGTAACACTTAAAGTATAAGCTAATCACTAGCTGGCAGAGGAGAGAGACACCAGTCTCTTTCGCAACGTGTTTGTCTGGCACACAACACTCACACTTGGCAACACTCAAAAGAACTTTGAGTGTACAGGTGTTACAAAAGATAAGACTGGTGTGAAGAAAATATATTTTTAAATCAAACATACTAGGGTAGTGTGGGGGCAAGTCGGACATGGGGGCGACCCGTACAGTCGCGATTGACAAAAAACAAATGGCGTTATGATGACGTCACGCACGCTGAGGATGAAGAAGATC
>VCRD01002418.1:55368-84163 GCA_006783055.1 Trinorchestia longiramus | reverse complement strand
TGAGTCAATACACCCCAACGATACGAGATGACACGGCCGGTATAAGTTATGGACGTCGTGAAAAATACGATAGGCAAGTGTGGCTTTCTGAGACAACTAACATGAATGCTGGGCTGATCTGTCTCCGTACATGCACACAGTGGAATCGGTTTTAGGATAAAGCTATGCGACCCAAGAGGCAAATAAAGATCCAGTAATTGTAATAGGTCCAATAAGATAGAGTGGTATGAATATAATGAGTAGAGTGCCACTCAAAAGAACAATTTAAAGAATGTATGCCAAGGAAAAGGAAAGTATAAAGAGGGTAAGTTTCCGACTGATCAGGCGTAAATTATTAAGAGCAATTACTTTAATTTCACTTGAATTATTTTGAGCGGCATGGTGTGCACACATAAAAGAGAAGGCATCAAATTCCAATAAATAATTTATGAGATTACGTTGTGTTTCTGATGTCAACATCTGTGCTGAAGCACCAGAGGATTTTTAAAATATGCGTCCTTAAAAATAAGAAGCATGCCATCATTCCAGTAAAACTTCTTTCGCGGAATCTTTTTAGTTTCTTTCAATTCCATGTTTGCAATTTTGGAAATATTCTGAGAAAGAAAGCAGAAATTCAATACCGTTAGACTTAACCATATAAGCAGATAAGAGCGATTTTACTCGTAGGTATGAGCTGCTCCAAATATATCATTTCTAATTGGATAGAGCTCCATTTCTAAATAGATTTCTTCAATTCCTTCTATCCTTCATGAACCAGTAGGGAAAATTAAAAAAATTTAAGTTTCATTCACTCGAGCATAATTTATTAGAATCTTGGACGTTTTTGTGCTTTCAATTGTTAATTTCTTCATGAATCTATGCCAAAAAATAGGAAATCCATAGGTTACGGCTCTACCATGGTTGAATTCCTTCATGAAACTACAGAAACTACAAGTTCTGTCATGTTACCGCACCTTATATTACTAAAATTTGAAACCCTAGCGCTCCTGATATACTAAATCTTAATTTCTTAATGAAACTCCTACAGACATTAAAAAAAATACCGTAGCACTTCTGATCTACCAAGTCCTAATTTATTAATGAAACTCCTACAGACATTAAAAAAATACCGTAGTGCTTCTGATCTACCAAGTCTTAATTTATTAATGAAACTCCTACAGACATTAAAAAAAAATACCGTAGGACTTCTGATCTACCAAGTCTTAATTTATTAATGAAACTCCAACGAGCATCAAAAAAATACCGTAGTGCTTCTGATCTACCACGCCTTGATTCATTAATGAAACTCCCACAAGCATTAAAAAGATAGTAGCCCTTCTGATCTACCAAGTCTTAATTTTTTCGTGTAATCTACGACAAAATTTCTTGCGCTTTTTCAGAGAACGCAGTGAAGCAGAGAAGCAGTGAAGCAGTGAAGCAGTGAAGCAGTGAATGTCAGATGTAGAGGGAACGACGCCAATAAAATCTGAACAACTTGAATTTCAAGTCTATAAATTCAACTGAAAACTTAGTAAAGTGATCGCTATCTACCTATGCGTACATGTGATACAGCAGGGCTCAAAACTGACTCAATCCTCATGCAATCATTATATAAATCATAATGAAAACGATCACCATGCATTTATTATATAACTGACCTTCAACAAATTCTTTACCGAAATAAATTTCTGACTGTGTATAAATATTTTTGATATATTTATTTATGTAAATATTTGTTACAATATTTTTGAGCGCTAATTCGTATTTAAAGGCAAAAACGTAATAACAAGAAATGAAACCTTTTTGTAATTGCATTGGTTTTTATTTAATTTGTGAGAATTTTCTAGGAATACGTACAAAGCTTCCTGAAATCATTGTATATTTTGAAAGACCTATTTTTTAAGTTTTTATAAAAAAATAATGCAGTCGGTATTTGACTGACTTCTTCAAGGATATTCTAGTAATGCTGCAGTACACATTTTTTAAAAGGTTTTACAAAATTCCAAAAATATTTATCTTCTGAATCAAGAACCTATTTCAGGAATTTTTTAATTCAAAGCTCGACAAACTTGTCTTTCAAAAAACTCCGTTAATTTTTTCTTCAGAAAGGGTTTGTGACAATCCTAAAACTGGATGGGCATTATATTTTTATAATAAATGTCTGTGCCTACAATATCAAAAAATAAATTTATGCATTCACATCTATTGACACGGAATAAATATCTCTCAGAATGTTCAAGCCTGTGCTATTTATAGTTCCTGGATTCCAGAACATATATCGTGTTGAAAGAAGAAAACATTCCAGATTTTTTACCTACAGCATCATCCTTTTTTAGAGAGGCCATAAAATACATTTGAGTTCCAAACGTCATGGAATACGCATTCTCAAATTATACAAAAGGCGAGACTCATTTCACGTTTTTTCCTTTGGAATGCATTTTACGTCGAATAGCAGAGGCTCACTTAGAATTCATACCTTGTATGGCACGGCTTCTATGTCGTTTACACTTCGAATGGACCCATGCCCAATGAGAAAAAGTAAAACTCAAAATTGTTTCAAGAATCAGTTAAAGTTGGAAAAACAACAAAATCAGGTAAATCTTTTTATCTATTTTCTTAAAATAGTACAATATTTCTGTCAGGCTCAATTTTATGGAACATATACCACAACCATCAGAACATTTTTTTAAAGTATAAGATATCTGTAGCAGCTTTAGTCTTTGAAATAATACGTACAGTTTATTCTGGTCACCTCTAAATATGCACACAGTGTATTCGTGCGCCAGTATTGTTTATGAGCTTAACGATGAATATTTTTTCTACAGATCATCCTGTATAGGATCCTGGTTTCTGAAGCTGCACGTCCGCTGGAATCTTCTTCTACGCTCGACGCCGACATGTGGAAACTGATTTTTTTCGGGAGCGAACTTTTTCCGGATCACCGTGCGCAAGATCGGCTCACCTTTTTCTGCACAGGCAGATTTTTTTCCAAGGAATCCTTTCCTTTCCTGCTAGGATGTTAGAGGCCGTGCATATGCGCATAATTTCGGGCACTGCATGCCGACAATTCGACCTGTAGCTGTCACTGTGCTATGCAGCTACTTGTCTGTCCCTTGCCTGTAATTTACAGCCTCAACGACACAGCGACACCTGGTCTCTCTCCAAGCATTGCTGTCGACCGCACTTTTCAAATCAATGAACAATAAATGAAAAAGATATTGATTGATTTCAGGTGTTCACGTTTTTTCATCATCTTCAAATATCAATGGTTATGTTGGGTTGTTAATAATATTAAAATAAATACGATGATTTTGCTTAGGACTTTTTTGTCCAGAAATGTTTATCTACTATTTTCACAATGGAAGGATACAATTAATCCCACGCAGTGGTGAACTGAAATATAAGAAGTTTTGATTTTAGGAGTAAGTTTTTTCTGCAATAATCTTTTCAAACAACCTGAAAATTTTGAACAGAAAGTTTGTGCAGAATATGCATGAAATATAGGATTTCATGCAATGGATAAATTTGTTATACACTTGAAATATGAGTATGTGAGTAGGAGCCTCGACATAATGCATGAAGTGCTTCAGCAGCGTCATCTAAATAAAGATGCCTAACATGATTTTTATGGACACCAAGAGATAAAAAGCCTCATTCAAATAGTCGTACAAAAGCGTTTAATAAACATTAAATTATATTGCATTTTGTTCAGTTGACATTGAGAATTGTGCATTCGATAGTCACTGAAAAAAAATCATTACCATATTATGCAAATATGAATACACTTACAATAAAACTGGTTGATAAGATATACAGTATATTAGGTTTTTTTGAAACATTAGCAGTTTAATAAATGAGATCACAGCTTGTTCGTACTTTTGAAACGAAGAGCATACAATTAAATAAAATATTTCACATGTTGATGGAGGACCCAAAAACTTAAAATTCTTTCAGGAATTCATTGAAATCGAAAAGATATTCCTTCACTATTTGGTGCCAAAGGTTAAACCTTTTTTAATGAAAAGGATTGGTGAAGAATTTCCGAATTTGTAGTGGCAATTTGTTCTCAAGTAAATGAACACGAGCAATAATTAGATGTTTACAATAAACAAAATATGAAAAGAAAAATTTTCAGGCTTGTATCATCGTACAACAGATATACAGAAATAGAACTAACGAGTTTAGTTCACTTCCAAATAATAGAGATGTTGTTGCATTAGTTAGAGATGTTGCAACCATTGCCATAGTTAAATGCGTATTCTAAACCATTTTCTTGCCTACGGTAACTTTTGCTGATAAAGAAAATTTGAAAAAAATAAAGAATTACTCATATATGTCTGTTTATAAAATTTCAGTTATTTATAATATCAGTGTACAAAAAGTTTACAACCGCTATAAATTTAAGCATGAAATTGAACTAAACATCCTGTTGTATTCAATATTGGGGCTTCAGAAAAAAATTTCCAAAGGATTTTGTGCTCTGCTTCTCTGATGTTCTATTTTCTAAGAAATAAATTTTTCTTAGGAAATATATCAAATAATATTCATCATGTATTTGTAATTAAAGTACACCACACATAAAGCACATGCATCTGACTCATTTAGATGGGACGAGAAAAAACAAAATTGTTCATTTTAAATTTGGCGGTTGGAACTGCTGAGCTCTTTACAAATATCAATTTCAGGTACGTTTAAAGACCTGACAACGTAGTTTGTTACTGTGCTTCTAAGTTCAAACAGACATCCTCTACGCTTTTTGCAAGACTGTCTAAAAACTTTCGTTTCTGTACCCACGATTCTGCCCTGTTAAATTTGGCATTTTTTCAGGCCGTGTAAACACATTTGCTGGAATTTTCAGGTCCAATTTTTTAGTAGGCCTACCCCTTCTGGCCTCATGCATATGCACGGCCTATATTCAAACCCTGTAGATAATCAAACGTTTCCACCCGTCATTGCCGTAAGCCTCCGCAACTTTCCATTCTTTTTCAATCGTTTTTTATGTAGCTTCAGCTGCCGGTGCGTAAAAACTTCATTTTTATTCCAGCAATGGTTGCCTTTTTTTTGCATGAGCATCCCGCTCGTTAGCATATTCTCACGCATAGCTATGCATGCATGCACATTAGAATAGACCTCTCCCTTCCCCTATCGGCCTTCTTTAAATATTCCGCCGGTCTGTTCTGAATCGAGAGAAGAGGAAGAGTTGGGCTGCACAGCGTACGCTTTCAATAGGACTCGGTCGCGTACGCCTTCCTAACACGCGATGCTTGGCAAGTTGCCTCTGTCTCCACCAGCTTCATTGATATACCTTATGCAAAAATAGAGAGTAGCGATGTTTGCATGAGCCAAAAAGGCGACCAGTTCTTATTGAATGGTTTGGAGCGTGACTATGAGCACATCCTACAATGCAAATTATGCAACGGGAGCAACTAGGGCACTTGTTTGATGCTTTCTGATCATGGTTGCCACGCGACATATTCTGTGGAGTACGTGCGATTAGCAGGGTAGTTCACAGCCCGAGTGTATAATTGGCAACACGCACGCATGTACTGTGATTCAATTTTGTATGAGTGGAACAAAAATTGCCGACTCCTCTGCTCTGCGATAGGAGTTTATTCATCAAAAGAGAATTCGTGTTTCCAAAACGCACAAAGAGACGAGCTGTCTCTCATCAACTGCGGTAAACACTTTCATCAGTATCACTTTTTGATTTATGATATTTTGTAACTACTTCTAGCAGTATTCCTTCAGGAATATTTGGAGTTTTCAACGGCGCCACCTGTGAAAGAAATATACGATTGAGAAGTTGTCTTCCTACGTGTGTCATTATAGGTGATTTGTGTTGAAAAGTTTGGCGTTTCATTCGTACGGTCACGGCAAAAGTCGCACATTGCTGGCCTGTATTTCAAGACACGATAAAATATACCTAGGGGCAGTTTAAGGAACTTATGGTATTATGGTCGGAGTCTTTTTAATTGGTTTGCTAAGGCGAAGCTCTTATTCTAATGTCGAAAGTCTCTGACGTTGCATCGAGTAACGATGGCGCTCGTGTGCAAAACGGGCCGATGCAATGAAGGTACGATGCCATTTTACGACACTGGCTGCAACATTAAGCTCAGTTTTCAGATCTCTAATTGTGTTCAGCGGAATAAGTTGTGAATTTAAGTGCAGTTTTTTGACATTACTGCAGCCTGCGCTGACCAGAACGTGGGCTGCTTGAGAGCTTGGGTGTTGTCCAGTTCGTAGCGTTAATGACAAGTGATCGTAAGTCGTGTAATGGGTCTCATTTTGCTGATATGTATCGCGCGGTCTCGCCCGGCTGCACAATCCACCGTTTACTGCAATTGGCTTCACAAAAGATGCGCTAAAACATAAGAAAGCTAAGAGTAATTTTGCTTAACGGGCTCGTGCTTTGGCGTCTCAATCAAGGCATAACGTCCTAATGAGTTTCTGGGAGACCGCTGATGGCCGACCAATCTGTTCGTGTCGTAAGTTTCTAATGCATTATTTAATCTTCTTTAATGATTCAACCTACTGCTTGAGATGATGAGTCGTGCAATTATTTTTAGATATTTGACATAAACTTTTATCTATTTTTCAGTGAGATTTGATTTTGCTTTAGCACCAATCAACACTCTATTTTCTTCGTCTATCTTGAGCGAGTTTCTTCAACTCCCCGCAAGTCAAATTGAGTCATAGAGTCAGTAAAGTTCTATTAACATTCTGCGTAATCTCATCGATACGTCAAGAAAATTGAATAAACTTAAAAAGTTTTACGACTGATTAACCACCCGTCCCATTCTTAAATTTTGTAGAAACTTGTTAAATTTGCAAAATGTGTGATTTTAGTTCGAGTACGTCAACAGATGCTTTCATGTAGTGGGCATAGAGTCCCTGAATATTTTGACCATTGAGTTGAATTTAAATACAAGAAACGTCATCCTGAATATTACCAAAATTCTGTTTTTTTTTACTATTTCACATATTTCTTACTCCCTAATATTCATAGAATTCAATGCACCAATATTTTGTTCAAAGTATGCAAGGTATGAGGTACTCAATGTGTACCTCAGTCCAGTACTTTCAAATTTTCTAAAAGAAAAATACTGGGGGAAAATGTGATCACATTGAACAAACTGAGGTCGTTAACTGAAGGTTTCTCAAAAACAACATTGAAAATTCAATTAAATGTTGAAATTATGTCAAGATATATTCTACGTATAGACGATTATTAGCTCAATACTCTCTTAACAAATGATGTTGATCAATCAATTTGTAAGATGTTAATGATCGAAAAATTGCTACTTCTCAAGAAAATGGACATCTTCAACTTCTCTGTCTTAGTATTACGCAGTGCAACAATATTTATTGCACTATGTGCTGGTTTTAGAGATAAAATATGAAACACTGCGAAAAAAATGGGTAAATTCTAAACAATGGTTAAAATTTTGCTTTGAAGCAAACCAAATCAATTGTAATCGCTGTAGCAAAACTTTATCCACAAAAAATTAATAAACAATTCTATTAATTATCTGCTTAATGTTTTCGAAGTGAAATTTGTTTGGATTCAATCTCAGCAAATGTAGTTCTTCCATAACGTGGTAATGATGACGGGTATTTTTTACGTGGCTTCTGATGTGAGTTTTTCAGAATTAATCTGTAGACTTTTCCCTAAAACGTTTAGCCAATTTAATTGTAGTAACTAAATGAAATAAGATGAACTATCTCACAATATTGTACATATAAAATTACTCATAAGGTATTTTCTGCTTGTATCCAAAGTTATTTACTCAAGAATTTCAGGAGGTTGTTTCTATAATAACATTTTGACGTAAGAATACCATTGTTCTCGAGTGAGAGCGACGTGTATCCGGCAGACCTAACCGCCCGGACGCACGCTCCAACGTTGTTTGACGCCTCACAGTCACGTACACTCAGGTGCCTTTCGTAATACTTGTTTCAATGCATCCTATACACATTCCATAACTTCAGAAATTTGTTTTCAGTGACAAGAATTAATTTGAAATTGTAAAATTCGAAGCTTAATTAATTTATTTTTTCACAGTCACTTCGAAATCGTGGTATTCGAAGTCAAATATTTGTTTTTTCCCATGCATTTCAAACTTTGAAATTTTAAGTCAAATTTATGTGTATTTTTTACAATTACTTCGAAATTGTGGGACTCGAATCAAAATTTGTGAATGTTTTTATTCTTATCCGTAATATAGTCTTACACCATAGTGTGACTTTAGTGAGTACCCATCTAGAGTAGAACTCAATAAATTCCTTAGTGTTAAAGTTGTACACGTCATTTTTAGTAACATGTATTTTAAATTTTTGGTATTATGAAAATTAGAGAACTTACCACCGTAGCAGGGTATATTATCAGATTTTGTGCCATATATGACACCCAATATGAGAGAATAATTGTATGGTAATAATGATTATATCATATACTCTAATCGTGTATAAAAAGATGTTATAGTATAATAAATTGGAGGTTGGAATGGGTGCGGGGAAGCGTTGCGTTTGTTTTTCTTGATGGGGTCTCAAATTTTTATTATGAAATATAGAAACTGATGAATTTTCAATTTGTAACAGGATTTAAATTTTCTGTTTTATATTCACTGTGTAAAGCTACTGTAACATTATTAGTTTTTAATTAAACAAATTAAATTTAAAAACTGTTTAAATTTGTGATCTGTAAATTAATATTCATACAGTAATTAGTGATATACTAAAATTACATCAATTGAAATTCATTCTCATAATAACAAAATCTCCCAATTCATGAATTAAATTTTAGAGGCCTCGATTCTGTCAAAAATATCATCCTGTTTAATGGTTTCCGTTTCAAAAAAGATAGAACGGACCTCACTAACATCACTTCCTTTTTTTCAAAGCGCTTTGATTTGAAAAAAGGAAGTTATGTTGCCGCATCCAGTAAATATTATATACTCTGGTGGAATCATATATAGTACGTGGATGAATCATATATCCTACGTAGATGATTTCCAGCAAGTGATCAAACTGTTCGAATCTAATCGAAAAAATATTGACTGAATTGGATATTTGTTTAATTGAGCACTTAAAAAAATTATTTTCATGTTCAAGCGAACTTTCAATTTTTTCCAGTTGGTTCTGAATGGAAATCCAAATAAAAATCACTCGACAGGGTGACATGATTAGCCACTCAGTTAGAGCTGTCGAGTTATATAAAAGGAAAGCTTTGTTACAGTTTACGAACACAAGTCATTAGATCTTATTTTTTGAATGGTTAAACCAATATTGAAATTTTAGTGATGATGAAGATGGATTTATTAATATTCTCTTGGAATTTAATGTTAATCGCAAATTGTGGAAGCAGTTTTAAAATTTACAAGTAACCTATTTTCACACTCTGCTAATTTAATTCTGAAGTGGAATTGATTGAATTTATTAATATACTACAACCTTAAGAGAAATAATTTGCGAATGAAAGTTAATTTAAACTTAGCTAGCCTACATAACTTTAATATCAGAAAACTTACTTTAATTTGAAAACTTTTAAATTTAGCACTCATGATCAGTCATTTTAACTTTGAACCAAACTTAGAAAGAAAACTTATCCTAAATTAGATTTTGGTAAAACATTCTCCAGAAGCAAGGAATATGTAGCGAGCGAATGACGGTTACTTTGCGGACCGTTACTTCGCGGACGGTTTTTGGCCGACCATCTCCGGTTCCGCAAACGGCGGTCATCCATCCAATAGGCGGCCTCGGTACCACGCAGCCGCCGTATAAAAGTCAATTAGGGGAGGATTGAGTGCTACGACTTTGTGTATCAATTTTGTGGTTCAAAACTGCCGGCAAGCCAGAGACCCTGCGTCTTACAGAGCAACAGTCGATACAGGCGCGTCAATTTCCTTCTTGTGTCAAGAAACGTACATTAACCACAGGGCAAATATTCATCTGTGTATGTATTTTGCATGCGTCTAATCAGGAACATAACATCGTTCTCGATCGCATGATAACAAAGTGAGCTATTATGATAATAATAAAAATATGCAGGACCCTACCATAGTGTGACCCAAATTAACCCAAATAATAACCTCCACTAAGCCCTAAAAACTGAGCAAGAAGGTGATGAGGTGTTGAAATGTGGCTATCTCAATTTAAATAATTTTTGACATAACTACCTCAATCGGTTAATCGCCATGAATCGCCTTACGGTACATCCATGGTCTTTTTTCAACTGCATCTCCCACCCCAGAAAAATCTCAAATCGATCTACCTTTCGTGTTTTACTTATCATTCAGTTCTCGATTGGTAATTTCAGTGAAGCCACAGCAGTTTGCCAGGCATTGCTACTTCTGAAAGTTTACTGTACACTGAACGGAAAGTTGCGATGCTTCTGTAATTTGCTAACTTCTGGCCTGTCTCTGTTGGTACGATCTATTCTCAATGCTAGAATAAGCTTCCATACTCGAATGCTCTCAATACTTACGTAAGTCCTGATACTGGTTTAGGTTCTTGAAGTATGAAATTATATTGAAAATCTAAATAGTTTAATCACTTTACATTTGCGGGTAATTTTTGCTCATTAGCTCTCTATTTATAAACAAATCTCAATATTTGCAACGTTTCAACCTATGGGAAAGTACATATCGGTATGCAATAAATTCGTTCAAGTATGAATATGCAGATAAGTCTGTGTAGTCAGACGAGGTTTCATATTTTGGAAAATCTTAACACGTTGGGCAAGTCTCCATGCCTCGGCCAAGTCTCCATGCCTCGACCAAGTCTGTATATCTTGAGTAAGTCTCCATACCTCTGGCATGTCTGTATACCTCTGGCAAGTCTCCTCACCTCGAGGAATTCTTCCTACCGCGGGCAAGTCTCAACTCCTTGGATAAGTCTCCATGCCTCAGCAAGTCTCAACTCGTAGGACAAGTCTCCATGCCTCAGCAAGTCTCAACTCGTAGGATAAGTCTCCATGCCTCAGCAAGTCTCAACTCGTAGGATAAGTCTCCATGCCTCAGCAAGTCTCCTCAGTTTGAGGAAGTCTCAACACCCGGAAAACTCGGAATACTCAGACAAACTTCAGTTCCAAGACTGCTGCCTCCAGACAGACCCCAGCGCCAATATTCACGGCGTGTCTCCGTCGATTCGACCAACTTTCGAGTGTGTATCACGGCGTTAAGTTTAATTTGCTTCTCCTTTTACTTTCTTTTTTCTGCACCAAACTTTCTATGGGGGATTGAATTGGGTGACTTGGTAACCTGCAGGGGTTACCTGGGTAACTGGTTAACCTCCAAGGTGTTACCTGGGTAATTGTGTAACTAAGTAACTCAATCAAAGTGGGTAACTTGGTTCCCGGTGGAGGTTTCTAGGTAACTGGGTAACCGAGCAGCCCAGTAGAACTGCTTAACTAGCAGTGCAAGCTAGACTGTGTTCGCAATCCGCAGAAACCGATAAGCGGTTTGAATTTGTTTGAGCGCAGACAGCTCAAATTTTGGTTTGCTAGTTATTTTCATGATCAATGTAAGAAAACATGACGTACGTATCCTCGCATGTTGTATTCAGAACTGTACTCACGGTTCATGTGTAAGTGTTCGTACACTAGTGCTTGTCTTTGGATTGAACCATATCATTATCATCATCGAGCGTACGAGGTAATCATTCTTGATGTACCTAACCTAACCTAACCTGAGGTACAGTGCCAGAGGCGCCCAAGAGCAGCCACACAGCGGCGTTTGATTCCAGCCACGGACTCTGGAAGCAGAGAGCTGATAATGCCTTCACTCTGCACTCACTGGATTTCATATCGAAAGTGTCTTATCATTATTGTGTCACTGATCAATTATAAAACAGGTCATATTCTTTTTTGCACGAATGAATGTCATTTATCAGTATCATAGATATTTCTTGCTCTATTATAACACGACTAGTGAAGCAGGATATAAATATGAGAGAGTGAACCTAACGGAATAAAAGGCCTAGGATGAAAGTGAAGTAATTATTGATTGAACAGTAGGGGCTTCATAATAATGGGATGACTAAAAGGTTAACTCACTCTCAGGCATAAATGTATGTCAGTAAAGCTTTTGTAGCAGAAACTCATGGAGTGCTCACTGAATGAACACGTCAGTAAAACCCATCTCAAGTCAGTAGTTATCTTGCTGTGAATATAGTAAGGCACGACTGGAAGTAAGGGACAGTAAAGGCTTCAGCAAAGTAATGCATGACTGGACGTAACGGACAGTAAGGGTTCCAGTAACGCAAGGCACGACTGGAAGTAAGGGACACTAAAGGCTTCAGCAAAGTAATGCATGACTGGACGTAAGGGACAGTAAGGGTTCCAGCAACGCAAGGCACGACTGGAAGTAAGGGACAGTAACAGCTAAAACAACGCAAGGCACGACTGGAAGTAAGGGACAGTAACAGCTAAAACAATGCAAGACACGACTGGAAGTAAGGGACAGTAACAGCTAAAACAATGCAAGACACGACTGGAAGTAAGGAACAGTGACAGCTAAAACAACGCAAGACACGACTGGAAGTAAGGGACAGTAACAGCTGAAACAACGCAAGGCAGGACTGGAAGTAAGGGACAGTAAGGGCTTCAGTAACGCAAGACACGACTGGAAGTAAAGGACAGTAAGGGCATCAGCAACGTTAACCAGCAGGTGAAGGCTGCAGCAAAATTCTCACAAGAAAGTGGCGCTCGCTGCCAGAAGCTCTCGCTGTCGCAGCCCTGCCTCTTTATGGGCGACCTGCTACCGCTAAATTAATAGAGGAGATCTATGCTCACGCTGGGATCCTGGCCTATCCTGCGCGGCTGTGCCCCCTGGAATATACTGCTCTATTCTGTGATGTTGTGTTGCTGGGATGCTGTCTTATCCTGTGTGGCTGTGCTTTATTAACTATAATGTCATATCCTGCTTGACTGTGCCCTATTAACTGTTCTGCTTGACTGTGTTCTATTAACTATCCTGCTTGACTGTGCCTTATTAACTATCCTGCTTGACTGTGCCTTATTAACCATCTTGCTTGACTGTTGTGTTTAGTTGCGCCCATCAAATATAACTTATATTATTTAGCTCTCCCCGCTGAGCATTGCCTTACTTCATTTAATTGTGCATACTGTACATTGACTTATTTTATTTAATTGTATATGGTGTAGATTTCAAAATTTAGCTTGTTTGCATGCTCCCAGTTGATGTCCCATTCTGTGTGCGCTGAAAAGTGAACACGTTCATCTAACTCTCCTGGATGTCCTACGCTGTATCCTGCATGCCTCTGTTCACTTCGATGTACTGTTTGGTTAGCATAGAAGAATACAGGAATAGAAATTGTTAGGATTTGTAATTCTCTGAGTGAAAACGAGCCTGAACTCGAATCGCTTTAAAAGTTAATTTATAAGATTAATCTTCTACATTATTTTCACTACAAACCTCGACTTTATTTTGAGACTGATTTTTCGTTTGATATTTGTCTGGTAGAACCTCCGTGAGAACACATAGTCCATTAAGTTCTTGAAATTTTACGCAAAGAATCAAAAGCATGATTTTCCTTTGATATATAGAGGCATAATTCTAAATATGAACAAGTCAGAGCTGAATAGCAATTTACCAAATGAACGCAGTTCTTAGAACTGTAATTAAGGTGGAAGTTCTTCAATCTCAGTAAAGTTCAGCAGGAAATGAAAGAGAGCCTGCACCACAAATTTGTTTGCTGGAAACAGCATTTAAAGACTGGAAGCACTTAATCCTTCCATTGCAGTTTGTAGCTCACGAAGAGCGCCATGAAGTGCCCAACTTTTGCCTCTCTGTTCCGAATTATTTGACTCGGAGCGGTCACTTTATCCACCATCAAGAACGCCAGTCGAAAAGCCGCATTTCTTCAAGAGTGCCACGGCAGGGCCAAAGCTTAGACTCTTGTCCTTCACTTGCAAATGGCACTTCAGTACCTGCCTTGACGACCTCTTAACGGCAAATAGAACTCCTTAATGGCAAGTAACGGCAACTAAATGGCCGGCGAATAGCAAGTGAAATCGAGAGAGCAACTTGGACCGATTTGGTCAGTTTGCGGTCATAGTTGGACGACGGACCGTGAACTGAAACATCGCTTCTAATGTCCGTGAGATGGACACTAAAATGAGCTTGGAACTCTTCTCCACATACCTGGCCTCGGCCTGGGCAGACTTATAAGTCCATCATAGTTTACTTAGCTCAAACAGGTAGCTTAGTTGGGTTGGATACGTGGCTCGTCGATTACTCACGTATTTTTAAGGAACAAATAACTGGCAAAAAAGTTATGTTTTTTGTCAAGTGCAAACAGAAATTCACACCTCATGTGAAAGTAATGTTTTCTGGACATGGAAAGACTTCTTCACAGCAAAATCCTATTCAGTTTCACAACTTAGCTCAGTTTTGTAGATCTCTCAACTGCAAATTTTCAAAAGGCACATGGTTTTTCCGTTTAAACCGAGATTTACTACTAAAGTTTTGTTGTCACAGTACAGCGAGTCACTGATGTAATCATAGTACTTTGTGCAGGCAAAATATTTTTCTTGTTTTTGAGCTTAACTAGTCGAAGTGTTCAGTTGCCAGAATATTTTACGGAAGTTATTTTTCTTGTATGAAAATTATACCATACATGTAAGTGTAGGGTAAATCTATTCCAGGGGTTTAAAATTTATGTAAAAAATGACTTCGTTCTCACAATTACGTACATAAAAATAAATAATCCACCTGATGTTTTGATTTTTTACAGAATGATTTGTGGGTTATCATTACAGAACTAAATCGAACGATGGGATAATGGTGGTTACATTAATTATTAGCTGAAATAAATAGAACAGTGGAGTTTATCGGTTACTCTAAAACAACGTTAATGAAATTGATCAACTAAGGTGACTTAATACCACGCTAATCAAGAGTACAACTGCTCAAACATCACTTGCTTTCGATGACTTTTAATTTATTATTGAGTGAATCAAAATGAAATCAAGATAATCGACCATCACATTCATTGGAAATTGCCTCTCCAGAGGGAAGTCCAGGTTAATAACGTCATCGATGGCGTACCTTCTGAGCACGAGCGCTTTAGAAGAACAATAATAGAGAGGCAGGGCAGCGCTCAAAAGCCCCAGACAATTGCGTACTAAAGAGTCACCGCAGAACAAAGCTCACCAAAACCCTATCAAGAGAGATAATTGTGCTCCACCTCAATCCTTAGCCTCTTGTTTACTATCAAATCGCCCAGATTCATTCATCAAGCAAGCGCCTGTTATGCATCCAGTGCGGTCAAACCGAAAAATAAATGAAGTCTTCTTTTGTTTTGGATTTGTTTTACGACAGTCAAGATGACTGTGTATTGTTGACAGTTTTTTTGAAAACTAGCATGAGTTTACAGCAATCATTTCTTAACTTTGATTTTAATGATAGCGCTTATGATGCGCCTTCAAAAATTTTTCTGAATCACTAGTATTGATTATAGTTTCATTGATATAAATTTTTTATGTTTCAAGAATATTAGGGAATTAAAATTGCAAGGAAATTAGTCGCTAAAATTTTCATAGGCCGTACCCCATACATAGTCATGAACAGTATAAAATGTAGAAATGTTTCTTTCAGGTATTGCTCTGAATCGAATAATTGAAACCTATTTTGTGAATTCCGTAGACTTTTGTTAAATGCCTAAATACAGGTATATGCTGCGTAAAGATTAAATGGCCCATTACGTGTATTGTTGCCTATTTCGAGGTAGAACTAGTTTAGTGTGGGTAAAACTTCCTGTTTTATCTATCTTCATCTCTTGCTATTTACCTATTCATATAAGCCGATTTCATGGTTCTTGAATCTATCGTTCTGAAATATGTAAAGACTAAAGAAGGTGTATATTTACAGGCTCACACTTATAACTAATGAAAGCTGAATGCTTATGAGAACATTTGAGTCTCACCTATTATCAATAATTCTTAATATAAACTAATCCATGTATTTAAATTCACTTTAGAATTGTTGGAAAAGAACCGATGGTAAAGTTGTGATTGGAAAAGAAGTAATCATATGATAAGAGATTTTTGTTCGCATTGCTACTTTACTGATGAAGATTTCTTATACCGCAACAGTATGACTTGCTATTTTAAGCACACAAAAGCGCTCGCGGAGGACAAAGGCAAAAATAACGAACATTTCGATTGTGGCTGATGAATTTGATGAGACACTCGCAGATGCTGATACGGGCAGATGTTCGCCCTAGTGCTACATTTTACCTTCCTATTTGCCTTAACTAAAATTTTCGACTTGCTTAAGTTCTGCTCGTGTAGCGGAAGTTTCGGAGTATTAATTCCGTTCTACTTACTAGTAGTGCATTGAGTTTTAAGCCATTAATATTGTTTTAGTTTCCTTAACATCGGAAAAAATAATATTTATAACATTTTAGTGGGTTACTCTTCACATTCTGTTGCAACTGTAGTAAAACATGTCATCCTAGAATATTTGTTTCGTTTCTCATCAAAATTATGCTCTAAAGTGTCATTAGGTAGGGTGAAGCCAGGAAGAGTAAGCAATTGTATCCACCTACCGCATACTTTTCATAGACCAAACAGTCACTCCAACCAAAGAAGGACTGTCGTAACTCGAGTGTTACTCACTGAATTCAATCACTGGAACGAAAACACGCCGAGATCAAAGCCCACAAGCAACAGAGCAAGCGTCTTCAATCGCCATTGTCAATAGTAAATTATTTTCTTGAAAGCAAAGAGGCTTCGATCGCCTTTGCCTGGAAGTTATAGATAAAAAGACGGCCGGCAAAAAGCTGTAAGGCTCAACAATGGGATTAGAGCGACAAAAGCGAATTAAGGATTTGTTAAGAGTGGTCAACGGTGTTGGGCTTAGAATTCAATGCTAGTCGATTGACAGTTCCAGGGACTTGGAGAGAAGGCTGGACAAATGAATCTGAATTGAGCCTTCTTTGGAGCACCGTAGGCCCGCTCCACGTACGTCTTCTGACAGTCTACAAGCTTTTTAAGAATCTTACCTAAAGTAAGTTGGAAAGTTTCTCAATGCTCTCGTTCGACTGACAGCTGAATGTTATAAAATCTGTGACAGGGAAGCTCTCGAAAATTTGTTCTTCATATTTAATGGAAAAACTGCTGGATTTCTTAATGGTATCAAATATTCACTAGAGAGCTCTCGAAACTTTTTGCTTGTCGATAATCTTCATGTATTTGATCTCTAAAGCAAGACTGTTCGAGCTCCATGTTATATTATCCAAGTTTTGAAGGTAATTCAAGAAATAAGGTTGTTTGTATCTGTTTAAACATTTGAATGCGTACTTACAAAAGAGTATTCCTGTAAGTGAGTTTTATAAGCATAGAGAATGGTTTGATTTTAAATTATATGCATTCAAAAAGGGAATTGTATTGCTGCTTGTATTTTTATAAATAGGTAGAATAGGCTTAGGTTATCCAGTATGACAATATTGCCAATTTACCTTTTTATATAACTCTATTTAGAAATATTTTTCACAGTTACACAACACAGAGAATTACACAACTTGTGTAACAAAGTTACACAAGTAGAAACTGCTTACCAAACAAAAATTAATTTCTCATAAGGCAGATTTTTTTTCTTGAAAGTTCTTTGCCATTTGGCAAAACCATGAGACAGTGAAGGTTAACATTCCTTTGCTGCGGAATTCCTCTGCCATTTGAAAACCTAGAACTTCGATCCCATTCACTGATTCGTAAGAAAACTTGCGGGAGTATTTGTGCCTTCATCAAGTTTATGAAAGGGGAAAACGATGTGGAAAAAAATGAAGAATGTTTTGATTTGCCACGTCACACTGTACAATTTAGGGAAAGGTACAGCGACCTCAGAGGTATCTTCACTCAAAGCAAATTCATTCCATTCCACTTTTTGTTTCTGGCCAAGAACCCTTGCAATGTTATTGTGGTGCTGAAATAACAGTTATTTCCTTTAAAAAAATGAACATTACTCTTATGTTACGTGTTACTTTAAATTTTTAATAATGCCTCAAAAGTGAAGCTCAATATTTTGTGCTGTGATAATGGACTCCTTAAGAAAAAATAATACGTACTTAACATAAGGCATTCAACGCGACTAAGTGTAAGGATCTCAGACAGCAACCAGGTGCCTCGAAATGACCTGTAGTTGTTGGAATGGCCTGGCAGAGAAAAGACTCCAAGTCTACTCAGGACAGACAATGGCACCGTTTGAAGTAGAGCGGAAAATACCTTGCTCTGATGTCTTTAGTTTGCATAAGGCAATTGAGCTAAATGAGAGACTCTTTGAACTAATCTAAAAAGCAGCGCAGATTTGTTGTGTTCCGAGTCCATAGCGCGACATGAAGTCAATCTAGCATTGAGAGTACTAGCGTCATTAATTGGACGATATTAGCGCATTACAGCGCCGGGATAGCGCGAGAAATGGGCCGACAAATTAGACTTAGGATTACCAAGCGTAGTCGCACCCTCACGAGGATTTTGAAGAGGGTGGGTCACACCGAACAGTTTTACTGTAGTCTAATCTGGGGGTAAGATAATCATTGTCATTTTACTGCTAACAAAAAGACGCTACAAAATTCAGCCGAAAAATATGATTTGGCAAATCTTGATAAAATGTTTTAAACGAAATATCGGAATACTCTTCCACGTGGCGGTTCGAAATGGCACAAAAGTAATAGGTTTTAAGCTGCTATTCTAGTTTTCTGTAACTTTTTAATGGCGTTTCTTAACGACATTCCAACGCTTCTTTTCGCTTAAGCTAGGATTAGCGTTGTCGCAGGTGCATTTTTTCCTGGACAATATAGGCGTTATTTATGTCTACCAAAACAAACATTTAAAATATCCTGAATGTTAGCTAGATTTTATATGCTTTTGAAAAAAAGTTTAACAAAATTTTTTATTAGAATAGAATAGAATAAGGCAATAAGAACGAGCCGTTTGGCCCATTCTTGGTTCAATACCGAAGTCCCATGCCGTCTAAAGTAAATCCATCAGTCATGCACGTACACCTTAACCACGTAAATCAATTTAGTCATATGCACACATATCACTCACGCACAGGCGTTTATGTCACGAGCATTTATCTCAATCATACATTAACCTTAAGGAGTTAGGGACATAGTTAGTAGGATGTAATACTGGGGGGGGGGGTTCGTAATCCAGGTACTGCTTTCTTTGAAAGGTGATAGTTTTGATGAAAATGTCGAATTGGACGTCGTGGTTTTGCTTAACTTCCATTGGGGAAAATTAAACAAAATTTAGTCACCGCAGCTGAGGTGCTGGTCATGACGAGCACATCTCGACAAGAGAATAATATCATTATGATTGTGTTCATTATTAGGAATAATGAAGAAATTTGCAGAGAAGAATAATACCATTATGATTGGGTTCATCATTAGGCACAATAAAAAAATCTGTACAAGAAAATGGGTCCAATATTGGGCATAATTATAAAATTTGTATTCGAGAATAATATTATTATATTCGTAATTAGGTTAAAATGCTTAAACCAAAGCTAAAACACAAATACGTGGCACATAACGAACGAATCTGCACAAAAGTTCCACAGTATTATTAGAATTGCGTTATTTTGCCATCCCGTTCAAGAAACTTCTTCTGTCAGTGTTTCTACGAAATTGTAGTGTTATATATATTAGACTAATAATTTTCAAAATACTCTGATTAACATTCTTACCCAGTTAATACTCTTAACATGTACTGACTGCTTGCAGGAAGATACACTGTGTATCACTAGCGATATTTTCTGCTTTACCTTCATTCGATGACCACTCATCTCTTGCGTTTTTTAATTTTCGATGTTTTTATAGAGCTGAGATTCTGTTGCTGGAGCCGAACATGTCTCACTCACCTTCCATTTGCGTGATCACAACGCTTTGTTCTCGAGGTGAATGGTGAGAATTAGTGAGATCCGACTGCCATCCTGTCACTTCCGAAGCTAAAATGCAAGTCATGAATTTGTTGTTCACGTGCGGAGAAACTCGTGGCCAATGAGTCTCTGTGTAGCTCCGCGCTCGCTCTCACTTCGAACCATGAAGTGATTTGAACGAAGAGCTTATCTTGCCATTTTCTCCTTGATAATGTACTCTAATTTTTATCAATCGATGTCTTAATTATTCGAAGTTAGGAAAAAAGCACTAGAATCGAACTTTTGATGAATTGAATAAATGTTACTACTTTTATTTATTACTGTTTCGATGTTTCATAGCACCGAAATAAGTTTAACTTATAAGGTCGGAGGTTCTTTTATCGCAATAGAGGAATATAGAGTAAGAAATGTCTTCTAAATTAGAAAATACACACAAAAGCCAAATAAAAAAACAGTAGGTGATCTTTAGATTTCTCACTCTTTCAAATTGTTAAGACAAATTTTACGTATTAAATTACAGTTTTATTTGTAATTGACATAAAATTATATCATGAGATGAATCGAAAGAAGGTGCATACCAAGCTGTATGTGGACAGTTTAGTCTAAGAACAAAATAAAATGTCATAACGAATAAGTTATCGATTAAATTGCTCAGAAGACGGTACAATCAAGAAACAAAATTATTTTAACTTGTTTTTGGGCTTAGCGTAATTTATTTTTTGAAGATATGATGTAAGTTTTGATTTGTTAAATAAAATGAAATATTTGTAACAGGATGATCATTTTACCTGCTCTTAGTAGCTCTAAATTTCAAGTCCAAACGCTGTCGAGCAACAGTCATTGTAAGGACACGAATCTCAAACTGAGGTAAATTGGGAATAATCACTTAAAATATATAATATATATATAAACATATATATATATATAAATAGATACATAAATAAATAAATAAAATGTCCTTTGAATCAAGAGTCCCCAAAGACGGCACTCGTGCAGTGGAAGGCTCACCTGTAACTCGCTCTGGAAAGGATATATTTTGTTGTAAGGGATTTAATTCCAACAAAGGATATTAGTTTCAGATAATGAATTTACAATTGATATTGCTAAATTTCCTTAATAGCTGCGGCTGGTTAATTCAAATTTGTGTACATATATTAAGTAACATTGATCAACTTCATTTTTAAATTGTGTGTCTACTCAAACACAATAAAACGATTTGGAAACAAACTATTCTTTTTGTATTCTCTGGTATGGAATATTCTGTGTTTTATTTACAACATACATAATCACGATAATTATTTGTTACAAAATATTTCCACGTGATAGTACAGCAGCTCTTTACAGATGTATATGCTTATACATATGTAAAAACAATAACCCAGAAAATTTAATTATCTTTTTGCATGTTCGGTTGTCACTTCTTCTCTATTCATTTCTATGTGATACTTGTAAGTTGGAAAAGAATCGCCGATGCCTCCAGGTTCAATGTAACCGTAGATCACTTTTTCCGAACTTGTCATGATGTTTTCTCGCTGTGCTACTTATCACGAGATATAAAACTAGAGAAAACTATGGAATATGTGAGCATTGGGGAAATTTATTGATGAAGATCGAAGGTAATGCGTGTAATAGAGAAGTTGCTCCCTCCAGGGAGTGGATGCTGGACGCAACAAGTAATGACTGTGGAGCGCAGTGCTAATTGGTCCCCCTGAGCTTTGTGCTCTGGAAGGAGCTGCTCAAGCGAAAACCATCGCCGGCCTGCCACCCAAATGGAGGATGAAGGCAAGTGGGGAAGAGGATTAGGGGCTGAGTTGGGGAGGCATGCATGAGAATTACGTTTGTATTTTGGGTGGTGAGGTTTGGAGGAATTGTACAGGGGAATCTCGTGAACTGAACAGATGTATGGGTTGCTGGGCTGGGGTTATAGGACTACTTCGAAATCAGAAAATAGAATAACAAAAATAGGGTATATGTATATTTAGCCTTGCAACACATGAAAAATGAATGATCATGTTAAAATCTAAAAATTCTTAAATGTACTGATGGTGTATTTTAGTAAATATTTTGACCATGAATCATTCAAGTTCACACATCGTTTTCGAAATGGCGTGCTTCTTTTTTCAGTCTTACATTGGTCCTGTATAAATAAATCAAATAACTTTATAGTGTTTTCGATTGCCTGACGCCGTGTTGCCTAACGACCACGTGTTTGATATACAGAGTGCGGCAACATGACTTTCTTTTTACAAAATAAGTTACTTTCAAAAAAGGAAGTTATGTTGCCGCACCATATACCTGGTGGTTACAAATTAACCAGTAGTTCATATTGATCATAACTAAATAGTAACTATATTGCTCCTGATTAATTAGTTATTTTTATTATTAATAATTAAATATTAATTTAAATTACATGTTATTGACTAATAATTCATTTTACCCATAATTAACTAGTAGTTCACTTTGCTCATAATAGTTCAACAAAACACTTAAATTGACCACCACAAATGTTAGTCAAAAAATTAAATCGACACGAAATGATGCCGGAAGCTTATTCTCTAACTTTTTACTGTAACTTATAGAGATAAACTGCAATTTGTTAGGATTTAGGTAAAAAGCAGAACATCAATTGTTGCACACGTCATGTCCACCTCCATACATGGCAAACTTTATCAGAGCAAGGAAAACCCGCCGACGTTTAAGAATCTATCGTTGTAATTACCCGATAATGATAATTTCCTTCATAAATAATGCTACGGCAATAGTTGATGTTGCTAATGTTTACGACAAGAGAGACAGGCTCTTTTACTTCCTGCACGACCGGGTCTTCAATACAGAACTAAAACCAATTCCTGCTATTTATTTTATCGGTACTAGTATTTATGGTTGAACAGGCGTCTGCTAGCTCTCACTTATTTACTTATTAAGGCTTGATGTGACATTTCTAAAATGTTGTTTTATTGTCCTTCAAGACAGACTGAAAACAGTAGTTTTAAGTTTTTAAAATCTAGCAAGAAAGAGTTCAGTATTTCTTGGAGATGGAATCATGAATTTAACTGCCTTGAGGTCCAGAATTTTTAACGTTGGGGAGGAGGAAGATCGTAGAATAAGTATTTAAATGTCTTTCGTCGTACACTGTAACACTAATCAGAGCATGAATGTCTTTCAACATATTTTCTTTTGAAATTATCACGCAAGACTCCATGAAAATCCGGGATTTTTTTGATTACGCACGCCTACACCATCACAGAGGCCCTACCTTAGTGAGTGACTCTCCAGCGCGCAGTTAGTAGCAAGAACAAATACGAGTGTTTTGTCGAGTGTAGTGTTACTTGACGTCGATTTATTCCATAGTGGACAACAACATTTGAAAGATTCGCAAGTTTTAGGTGGTTGAGTAAGATTTGATGCATGTATGACTATTCAGTTTTTCAAGCTATCAGACGCTACATATATTTAATAGGTGTCACTTTGAACTGAAATTTGCTGAAAATATTTAATATTGTTCCAACAGGTGCTTTAGTGTTTTCTGGCAATTGACAAGCTTTTCTATTTTTTGTAGTTTTTTCTTGAGAGGCTAAACAGTGGCAAAAATTGTGATAGTTGAGAGACAACTTCGTCGTATTTTTGTAATTTTCATGTCGTGCTGAGTTCTAAATGAATGGTTGTCCCTACCAACATTCAGCTCTCTGTTAGGTCTTGTGTTATGATTCTTCTATGTGTCTTATCTCCCTTATTTTTGCATAGCCATTGGTTAGCTCATTTACATTTACTTTAAAGTTACAAGATAAAAGAAATGTTACCGAATTCAAAAAGGAAATTTTTAAACACAGGAAATAACGCGTCTCGACCAAACACATGACATGTATTCAACATCACAAAAATACCCAACTCTCTGCTGGTGTTACTTTTAGATTTATTCCTTAAAATTATGTGAGTCAAGAAAAAGTTGCTTGTGGCATATAAATATGCTTAAAAAGCTAATTTTTTTCATTTTTGCAAGCAGATACAAGATGTTATTCAGTAGGAGTGCTTGTTTTAGCAATAGCTTAATAATTAAAAGTAAATTAATGTTACTCGTGGTAACATTCCCTACACGTATGTCAGTTAATACGATTCATAACAACGATTTTTCGACTTCTCATGAATTATTGAACCTTAGATCATATAAACAAATTTTTACAGTCGAGGTTTAGCATTTTAGTGAAAAATGTAATCATTTTACTCCCTTCCTCCATATGTAGAATCTTTTCGTAACCATTCAAGTGGAAAAGTTGACTTCTAATATTTTCTACAATTAACAGCATCGGGTTGAGCTAAATCACCACACCTGTACAAACAAGAGAAAATTACAACACTGCACTTGCATATTGATATCATAACAATTTCTTTTCTTTTGCCTGGTAGTGATTGGGGCGCTTCTGAAGCTGACTTACCTGTCCCGAGGTAATGCGCCTCTTAATGAGAATGTCAGTTTTTTTGTGAGCTTCCTCGATTGCCTTGGCAGGCGTCAGGGGCTGACAGTTTGATGCGATGCACAGGCGATACCGCAACGAAACAAGATTCTTTAAATTTTCTAAGTTTTTCATTGATAGCGAGTTGGCCAATAAGTGTTAACGCAGTGTTCGATGTCGACCGGTCCAGTCGAATTGTGAGGTAGGTACTGAATGTATTGAGCCCCTGAGAGGTAATTAGGCGTTCCAGTAATACCGAGAATTTCAGAGTGTAGTCATGATCAAATAAGTTGTTTGTTAATTTGTTAGTATCAATGAATTGCGTTATTGAAGATTGATTAGGTAAGCAGGATAATATTTTAAGAGGAATCACAACACAGAAGCAAAACTCAGTCGATAAAAAAATGTTACACGTGGTTTTCCTTCGAGCTTCTTCAGTACAGCTTTTAAATAAAATATGAAACAAACAATTTTCTAAATCCTAAGATTTCCAGAGAAATATAAAATGCTGTCAAATGAAATTATTAAACCTTTGAATTCAAACATTTGTTCAGCGTTGAAATATAAATACGGGTGAAGCGTTGCACGAGCTGGTCGGGCATTTTGTTTTTGAAACTCAGTTTCGCTAAATTATGATGCATGTGCAGATGAATTCTACCGTAAATTGTCTTTACTTTCAAGATTGTACCGTGATATTCCCACCGTCTTGCTGAACAACTTCATTTTTATTGGTGTTATGGAACGAAAACAAATCGGCTTTAAAATGGACGTCATCTAATCTCTTCCTCTGAAATTCTCTGTAAAAATTATATCAATGAAAGAATTTTCAAGAACTTAACTACGAAGAAATTGAACGCAAAAATATAAGAAAACCTTGAGGTTTTGGGTTCAGAACCTGAATACAAGGTTTACTACGCTGGAGAACCTCAACCCAACTCCACAACAAGGCCTTTGGCAGGGCATCTTTAACAGCAAACTCTCTCTTTCCCTCGTTCTCTCTTCCTCCTCCGTCTGTTTGCGTACTTCTCTCCTTTCCATCTCCACGTCTTCGTTGGTAATCCAATCAAGCTTGTTCCTCCTATTTGTCCTTCCTTGCTTTAAGAGAGTCTGAATACTACGCAAGCACACCAGGCTTCAACACACGCCTTTAAACGAAAGAACTCAACTTTTCCGCCAGTGTAATTGATGCAATCGATTAAATCGGTGTCCTCAAAACGTTTCAATTTCCCTCAACATGCATTTGTCTGATTTTATTTCATGAAAAGTAGCGAGAATATAGGCTAAATAATATAGATCTATATAATGCCTTTAAGATATTTTTTTATTCAAATTCAAATGGTATTTCATTTGTTTTTTGTACAAAAGCTATACCTGGCAGTGTATAAATTGATCTGAATATTAAAAAACATGCAAAAAAGGGTCATTTTTATAAATCTGTCTCATCAGAGATACTGTCCAGCGTCTAATTCTTCTGTCTCGAAATTATTGTTTTAGGAACAAACATGAATTAGAAGTAGGCGAGTATGTATGTAGTTGTTACTGTGTTCGCAAAGGCGATTGCTGAAGGCGGTCTAGATGCAGTTAAAAAAAATTAATTGTACGCACAAGTTGAAAATTTCACTGTTTGTTAGAAAAACAAGGTGTTGGTTTTCATTATAAATTAATCGAACTAACTGATCGCAAATTAATGGAATTTTCAGGAACGAATAATGAAATTATCATAAACAGACGTCATGTTGTTGAGCACTAGGTCATTTTACAAATTCAACACACAAATTAAATAAAGGAAACTCTGATGTAACTAATAAAAGAAAATGAATAGAGTTAACAATATAAAACAAAAAGTTTTATAAAGTTTTTTAGAATTTCTTCTAAAGCTTTCCTTTTTAAGAAAAAAGTAACAGTTCTGGCTCACTCACTTACGGGAACTCACCCGCTTATTTAAGAGGAATTATTTATTTTATTGAACAATTATCTACATGTATAATCGACTATGTATCTCCATCTTGCTGTATCTGTGTGTGTCCGTGCCATAACTTCCTATCTATTACTGAAGATAAATTATTGAAATTAAATCAAAACTGGGATGCCTGTATTACAAGCATTGTATTGTGGATACCAAAGGCGTCGGATCACTATAAAATACTCCATTTGTCTACACTCTGACAGAACCACGGGTAAAACTGAAAATTTTATATTATTTCAGAGATCTTTAATTTTATTATTTCAAACTGAGAAATTTCAACGGGTACTAACTGGGCCATGTTATCGGTAGATAAGATACAGAATAGAAGATCTATATATATTAATGAAAAATATTCATTCAAAGCACAGTGATTTGGAGTCAGTCTTTATTACATTAGTCTTTATAATAAATCAAAATCAGTAAAATCTTAACTGTGGAAATTCCACGGGAACTGTCTAGTGTAACTATAATCATACACGCGCGTCAGGATTGTTGTGTTGGTTTGGTGGTGAATGTGAGCAACATGACTTGCATCTAAAGACACATACAATGTGTCGTATGTTTAACGTATCATTTGTTCAATGTGTCGTATGTTCAATGAATCAAATGTTCAATGTGCAGTATGTTCAACATGTCATATGTTCAGTCTGTCGTATGTTCAGTGTGTCGTATGTTCAGTGTGTCGTATGTCCAGTGTGTTCTATGTTCAGTGTGTCGTATGTTCAGTGTGTCGTATGTTCAGTCTGTCGTATGTTCAGTGTGTCGTATGTTCAGTGTGTCTTATATTCAATGAGTTGTATGTTCAGTGTGTTGTATATTCAGTGTGTTGTATGTTCAGTGTGTCGTATGTTCAGTGTGTCGTATGTTCAATGAGTTGTATGTTTAGTGTGTTGTATATTCAGTGTATTGTATGTTCATTTGAATTAAAAGAGGATACGAGACTATCAAAGGAGTACAGTGAAGGAGACGTCATCTCGTTCTAAGGATTCCTCTCTCTCTCTTTAACTCCCACCCCCTCCCCTCTCTCCCCCCCAACCTCCCCTCAGATGTATACGAGGTTGTGCTGAATGCTTAATGAGGCGATAACGCTGTAGTAAACATGAATGTGTGAGTGAATGAATGGGTGAGTAAATGAATGAGTGAGTGAGAGAATGGGTGACAGAAGTAATGTCTGTGTGGCAGAATAAGTGAATAAGATAGTGTATGAGTAAAGGAAGTATGTGTATGCAGATGAATGGAAAAAATGTGTGTTTGTGTAACATGCATCTGTGTCTACCGAAGAGATTTTTAACAATATGCAGAAGATGTAATCCCTTCCCAAAAACTATTGGAAGAAAACAATAAATCGCATTTTTAAATTAATATTACAGTCACGCGCGAGTTGCAAAACAATCACTTTCTTTCTCAGCATGTGTCCTTGATATTATTTTATAACTTTGATGTTAATAAATTTAAAAAACATTTTATTACTCCACACATCCATAAAATATTGTCCACGAATGAACATTCCAATCATTCCTTGAAACCATCATTGTTCAACACCATCACACATGGTCACATCATTTATATTCCTCAATGTCATCTTTCATCAATAGTAACACCAATGCAGTTATATTTATCACCTATGCCCATCGCTTGTCACCAACACCACCATCACTCATCACCAATACCTCAACCAACCCTTTTCCCCTTTCTTTTCCCCTTTCTTTTCCCCTCACTTCCCCTCGTCCCCACCACACAGGGGCATCGATGCTCCAGAAGAGCTCGACGAGTCGGAAAGGAGAGTCAACCTAGTTTTTATTAATTTAGATCTGGCTTCGAATTTTTCATGAATTTCTGAGAGCTACATCAGATTTTGGCGCCGGAACGAGTGACGTTGGAATCATGAACCTCAGCCGTGACTAGTTGTTGAAGAATTGCTACCTTACAACAAGACGAGTTCTGGGGTTAAATGTTCCATTTGATCTTCAAAAAATATCGTCCAGGTCCCAATGAAACAAACCTGGGACGATGGGTGGACATTTTCCCTTCACGATGCGTCTGGGACAGTCGGCTGGGACTTGTGAATTATTATATAATATAGGAAAATTTGTAAAATATTCGCAAGGACTTCTTAAGCAGTTTCATTTGAAACACATGACAATGTATCAAATATTTTGTAAAAGGACTAACCCCCTGATTCAATTATTAAAAATGATTAGAATATTTAGGTTATTGAGAATGCACACAAATACTGAGAGTACAAAGATACTTTTTTGCCAATTTTAAATAATAGGCGCTGTTAATGTTGAACACTGAAACACCAGCTGAGACACCAGCTGACACACCATCTGAGACACCAGCTGAGACACCAACTGAGACACCAGCTGACACACCAGCTGACACACTAGCTGAGACACCAGCTGAGACACTAGCGGAGACACCAGCTGAGACACCAGCTGAGACACCAACTGAGGCACCAGCTGAGACACCAGCTGAGACACCAGCTGAGACACCAG